>JARYHS010013630.1:300806862-300886772 GCA_031002005.1 Vandiemenella viatica
AAATGAGTATAACAATCTTATCGTTATAGTTTTATGCTAATCAACCGTAGTAATATACAGCATTGAGCCTGTTTCCTGCCTCACTTTAATGCAATCCCGTTAATTACAACTTTTTGGAAACGTTTCAAGATCTGAATTTTGGTAAAGTATTATAGAAATGTAATGGTGGGATGATGAACTGTTCAGCCAATAAGAATCGTCAGTGGGAGGAGCTTAATTCCTACCTGTTGGCCAATTGGTTCCTGCATTGACTTAAGGAAATGAAAAATCTGCAGTATAGATGGCTCTGAATAAAATATCCACCAATGAAATTGCGAGGAGGCGGAGCCAGTATTGCGTTCCTGTTGCCTGTGATGACATTGATGCCAGATTGTGCAAAATAAGAGTGATAGAATATTTCAGCAGCGGCCACAAGTAATGTCAAAGACTGTACTTCCTTGTTTTTACAGAGGTCAATATTTCCTTTTTCATTTTCTGAAGCACTTCAGGATTTGTGGTGTGGTCTGTCCATGGTATTCTCAGCATTCTTCGATGTAGTCAGTTCTAATTGGGTGAAGGAAAAAAGTTATTTTCAGTTGGCTTGTTGACAGTACTAGATTGCAACTGTCCTTTAATCTAAGTTTGTTTATTTACAAATTTTATGCAATTATGAATAAGATTCCCCCCTATTCTGTATTTATTTCTTTTTTTACATTATAAAAGCTTAAACTGGTTTAAAGTGATTCACTTTAATCCATGTTTTGCATCAGACCTTATCTGTTGTGTAGTATTACAGTGTAACTGTTTGATTTTTTGGATTATCATTATTTTCACTATATATATTGTGAAATCTTTATTTCTTTCAGTGTAAAATTGGCATTATGCCAGGGCACATTCATCAGAGAGGTGTTGTTGGAGTTGTTTCTAGATCGGGTACACTCACATATGAAGCCGTTCACCAAACAACCCAAGTAAATTATTTATATCTGTAATTGAGGTGAGTTAGCTATCTTAAGTCTTAATCTATTAATTTCGTTATTGATATTTTAATTCCAGGTTGGTCTTGGTCAAACACTATGTGTGGGCATTGGTGGGGATCCATTCAATGGTACAGATTTTATAGACTGTTTGGATGTTTTTCTTAATGATCCTCAAACAAAAGGAATAATTCTGATAGGTGAAATAGGTGGTGTTGCAGAGGAACGAGCAGCAGAATACTTACTGGAGCACAATTCTGTGAGTATAGCTATGGTATGCATGAATTTGAAAAGCAACAATGTTAAATCAAAATTTAGCATTTTTGTTTTAATGCTTTCTGCTTCACTATACTCATCTTTACTGCAATTCTTAAAGTGTATTTCTGAAGATGGTTTGATATCTTCTTCTCCTCTTATCTTCTTCTCTTCTATTATATAAAAATGCAAGTCTGTCTATTTGTCCTCTATGAGCTCCTAAACCGTTCGTCCGATTACGGTGAAACTTTGGTGAGTTGTCGAGTGAGCATCCGGGGTGGTTCCTAAAAAATAAAATTTCCAAAAAACTACCCCCTCTTCCCCATAACAACCCATAATTAAAAAACACCTACAGATTTTATCCAATTTGTACGGAAATTTGCACACATATACTTTAAAATAAACAGAAAAACACTTCCTACATTTGGTTTTCAAAAACGCACCCCCTTTCCCCCTTCCCACCCATTAACTTTTACGCAATACCACACTTTTTATCAGATTTTGAAGAAACTTCCTACGCACATACCATTAAAAAAAATAGAAAAATACTGTAGACATTAGTTTTACATAAACACAACCCCTCTCACCCGTTCTACCCCAAAACCACCCCCTCTTCCCCCTAACACCCCATAATTTAAAAGAACACACAGATTATATCCGATTTTGATGGAAATTGGCACAGATATACTTCAAAACAAACCGAAAAATACTGTCTACATATGGTTTCAAAAAACACAATCCCTCACCTCCTTCACTTCCCCTTAATAAATGTACTTTTCTTTGTATCTTCTCTATGCGCTACTAAACCGATCATCCGATTACGGTAAAACTTTGGTGAGTTGCCGAATGCGTGTCCGGGATGGTTCCTAAGAAATAAAATTTCCAAAAAACCACCTCCTCTTCCCCATAAAACACCATAACTTATAAAAACCTACAGATTTTACCCGATTTGTATGTAAATATGCACACATATACTTAAAAAAAAAAATAACAGAAAAACACTGTCTACATTTGGATTCCAAAAACACTCCCCCTTCCCAACCCTTAATTTTTACACAAACCCCAAATTTTTTTATCAGATTTCGATGGAACTTTACACGCTTATACTATTAATAACATAGAAAAATACCGTAGAGATTAATTTTAAAAAACCCAATCCCTCTCACCCTTTCTACCCCAAAACCACCCCCTCTTCCCCCTAACACACCATAATTTAAAAGAACACACAGATTTTATCCGATTTTGATGGAAATTGGCACAGATATACTTTAAAACAAACAGAAAAATACTGTCTAAATATGGTTTCAAAAAACACAACCTATCTCCCCCTTCCCACCACTCCTATGAATGTACTTTTCTTTGTATCTTATCTATGCGCTACTAAACCGTTCATCCGATTACGGTAAAACTTTGGTGATTTGTCAAGTGTGCGTCCGGGATGGTTCCTAAGAATTTAAATTTCCAAAATACCACCTCCTCTTTCCCATAAAACACCATAACTTATAAAAACCTACAGATTTTATCAGATTTGTATGGAAATTTACACACATATACCTAAAAAAAACAACAGAAAAACAATGTCTACATTTGGATTCCAAAATCACACCCTCTTTCCCCATTCCCACCGCTTAATTTTTACACAAACTCCAACTATTTATCAGATTTCGATGGAACTTTGCACGCTTATACTATTAACAAAATAGAAAAATACCGTAGAAATTAATTTTAAAAAACCCAATCCCTCTCACCATTTTTACCCCAAAACCACCCCCTCTTCCCCCTTACACACCATAATTTAAAAAATCCACAGATTTTATCCGATTTTGATGGAAATTGGCACAGATATACTTTAAAACAAACAGAAAAATACTGTATTCATATGGTTTAAAAAATCACAACCCCTCTCCCCCTTCCCACCCCCTTAATGAGTATACTTTTCATTGTAACTTCTCTATGCGATACTAAAGCGTTCATCTGATTACGGTAAAACTTTTGTGGGTGTCAAGTGTACGTCCGGGATGGTTCCTAAGAAACAAATTTTCCAAAAAACCACCCCCTCTTCCCCATAATTTAAAAACCTACAGATTTTATCCGATATTGATGAAAATTTGAACACACATACTTTAAAGCCAAGAGAAAAATACTGCCTACATTTGGTTTCCAAAAACGCATCCCCTTTGCTCCTTCCCACCCCTTAACTTTTACACAAACTCACACTTTTTATCAGATTTCGAAGGAACTTTGCACGCATATACCATTAAAAAAATAGAAAAATACTGTAGACATTAGTTTTACAAAAACCCAACCCCTCTCACCCGATCTACCCCAAAACCACCCCCTTCCACCTAGAACCCCATAATTTTAAAAATACACTGATTTTATCCGATTTTGATGGAAATTGGCACAGATATACTTTAAAACAACCAGAATAAATACTCTATACATATGGTTTCAGAAATCCAACCCCTCTTCCCTTTTAAATCCCTTAAATTTTTGCGAATGTCTCTTATATAAAGCTAGAATTGTAACCCGATTTTGAAGGAACTATGCTTACGTGTTCTTTAAAACAAACAGAAAAAAAAAAATCTTTGCCGAAGTCAATCCCTCTCCCCTTTTACCCCCTCCCCTCTGAATTTCCAATGATTTTTATTGAAACCCTCAAGTTTTATCCGATTAGTGTGAAACCTTTGTGAGTAGTCGAGTGGGCGTCGGAGAAGGTTCCTAAGAAATAAAAATTCAGATAAACCACCCCCTCCGTAAGTTTACAACCCTTAATTTAAACATACCCCCATTTAATTATATTTAGACCAAAATTTGCACACGTATACTTTAAAACGAATTCAAAGTATTGGCTTCATATAGTTTCACCCCCTCATCCCCTTCACGTCTCCCTAATTTAGACAAACCCACATCTCTTATCCGATTTTTATGGAAAGTTGCACATGTATACTATAAAATATACAGAAAAATACTGCCTAAATATGTTTTCCCTTTACATCCCTTTATATTTTGCCGATGTAATTGGAATCACCAAAAACATTGCATATCCAAGACCATTGCAATAAACTAGAAATTGAATGAAACAGTAATTACAATTTATACATAAATATCTAATCTTCACTGTTTACAAACGATCAAATGTATTCATTTAGTCTACCTCGAGTCTAGCAATAGCGAAGCATTGCCGGGTCAGCTAGTCTTCTGTTATATAAACATCAATAATATGTGTCTGTCTGTCTGTTTGTCCTGTATGCGCTCCTAAACCGTTAGTCCGATTACGGTGAAACTTTGGTGGGTTGTCGAGTGCGCATCCGGGGTGGTTCCTAAGAAATAAAATTTCCAAAAAACCACCTCCTCTTCCCCATAACACCCCATAAATTAACAAAACCTACGGATTTTATCCGATTTGTACGGAAATTTGCACACACATACTTCAAAATAAACCGAAAAACACTGTCTACATTTGGATTCCAAATACGCACCCCCTTTCCCCCGACCCGCCCCTTAATTTTTACACAAACCTACACTTTTTATCAGATTTCGATGGAACTTTGCACGCATATACTATTAATAAAGTAGAAAAATGTTGTAGACGTTAATTTTACAAAAACACAATCCCTCTCACCCTTTCTACCCCAAAACCACCCCCTCTTCCCCTATGCACCCCATAATTTAAAAAACTCACAGATTTTATCTGATATTGATGGAAATTGGTACACATATACTTTAAGACAAACAGATAAATACTATATACATTATTTTTACCAAAATCCAATCCCTCTCCCCTTTTCCACCCAAAAACCACCTCCTCTTACCTCCTACTCACCATAAATAATGAAAACCTTTAGATTTTAACCAATTTTGATGGAAATTTCGAACCATATACTTTAAATCAAATTGAAAAATATTGCTTACGTACGGTTTCCAAAAACGCCATCCCTCATACTGCTTAACATCCCTCTACTTCGAACAAATACACAGATTTTATCCTATTTCTATGGAAATTTGCACACGTATACTTTAAAACAAATACTTTCTACATGTGGATTCCAAAAAGGCAACACCTTCGTCCCCTTTACATCCCCTTATTTTATTGCCACTGTGTCATATATAAAGGTACAGTTTTTACCCGATTTTGAATGAACTTTAACACACGTATACTTTAAAACAAGCAGAAAAATACTATGTAAATTTGGTTAGCCTAATCCCACCTCTCTTCCCTTTTACCCCCTTCCCTCTTAATTTCCAATGATATTTATCAAAACCCCCAAATTTTTATCCGATTATGATGAAACTCTGTTGAGTTGTAGAGAGTATGTCAGGGATGGTTCCTGATTTTTTTTTTAAAAAAAACCTCCACCCCTTAATTTAAACAAACCCATAGAATTAATCAGACTTCCACCAAAACTTGCAACATATGGTATCCAAAATTGCAACCCATTTTCCCCTTTAAACCCCCTTAATTTTTGCCAATATACCTTATATAAAGCCAGTTTTCCCCCACATTTAAGGAACTTTGCACACATATACTTTAAAATAAACAGAAAAACACTGTCTACATTTGGATTTAAAAAATGCACCCCCTTTCCCCCTTCCCACCCCTTAATTTTTACAAAAACCCACACTTTCATCAGTTTTCAAAGGAACTTTGCACACGAATACTATTAAAAAAATAGAAAAATACTGTAGACATTAGTTTTATAAAAACCCAATCCCTCTCACCCGTTCTACCCCATAACCATCCCCTCTTTCCCCACTCCATAATTTAAAAAACCCACAGATTTTATCTGATTTTGATGGAAATTGGCACACATATACTTTAAGACAAACAGAAAAATAATGCCTACACACAGTTTCAAAAAACACACCTCTTCCCCATAACACCCCATAATTTAAACAACCCAACAAATTTTATCCGATCTCTATGGAAATTTGCACAAGTGTACTGTAAAACAAATGGAAAAATACCGTCTAGATTTGGTTTCTAAAAATGCATCCCATCTCCCCCTTCCCACCCCTTAATTTCTACATAAACCCTCAGTTTTTATCAGATTTGGATGGAAGTTTGTACACATATACTTTTAAAAAAATAGAAAAATACTATAGACATTAGTTTTACCAAAAAACAATCTTTCTCCCCTTTTCCACCCCAAAACTACCCTTTCTTCCCTCCTACTCCCCATAAATTAAGAAAACCTACAGATTTTATCCGATTATGGTCGAAATTTGAACACATATACTTTAAAAGAAACAGAAAAATACTGCCTACATTTGGTTTCCAAAAACGCATCCCGTTTCCCCCTTCCCACCCCTTAATTTTTGACCAACCCACTCTTTATATCAGATTTCGAAGGAACTTCGCAAGCATGTACTATTAAAAAAAATACAAAAATACTGTAGTCATTAGAATTACAAAAACCAAGTCCCTCTCACCCATTCTACCCCAAAACAACCACTTTTCCCCTTAGCAGTCCATTATTAAAAAAAAAACACACAGATTTAATCCGATTTCGATGGAAATTGGCACGGATATACTTTAAAACAAACAGAAAAATACTGTCTACATATGGTTTCCAAAAATGCAACGACTCTTCCCTTTTACATCCCTTTAATTTTTGCCAGTGCAACTGGTATCGCCAAAAACATTGCATATCAAAGACCATTGCAATAAACTAGAAATTGAATGAAACAGTAATTACAATTTATACATAAATATCTAATTTTTACTAGATACAAACTTTCAAATATATTCAGTTAATCTACATGTGAACTCAGGTCTAGAAATAGCAAAGCATTTCCGGGGATCGATTACGGTGAAACTTTGGTGAGTTGTCCAGGATGGTTCCTAAGAAATAAAATTTCTAAAACACCACCATCTCTTCCCCGTAACACCCCATAATTTAAAAAAACCTATAGTTTTTATCCGATTTCTACAGAAATTTGCACATGTATACTGCAAATCAAACAGAAAAATACACCCTACATTTGGTTTCCAAAAACGCATCCCCTTCCCAATGCTTAATTTTTACACAAACCCATAATTTTTATCATATTTCGAAGGAATTTTGCACACACAAATTATTATTAAAAAAAAAAAAAAAAACAGAAAAAATTGTGGACATTAGTTTTACAAAAACCCAATCCTTCTCACCTGTTCAACTCAAATAGTTTGCCCCTCTTTCCGCTTTCATCCCATAATTTAAAAAATACACAATTTTTTCCCCGATTTTGATGTAAATTGGCACACCCCTCTTCCCTTAACCACACCCTTCATTTCTGTCAGAAGTTTTTACAGAAAAGTGCTGTCTACATTCGATTTGCTAAAGCCTTCCCTCTCCTCTTTTACCCCTTCCGGTCCTAATTTCCGATAATCTTTATAGATAGACTACCTATAGTTATTATCCGATTTGGATTGAACTTTACATCATCTACATTTGATTTACAAAACCAATCCCTCTACCTCTTTCCCCACGTAATTATTGTCAATGTTTTTATACAAAGATACAATCAATACCGTTTGACAGATCACCTTAAATCTTGGAACATATAAGCCAAGGAGGTTACCTTAATATTTATAAAATCCATCTCGACCTCGTCGAAGCGTAAAGCCACAAGGAAAAAAATAAACACTGATCAGTTTGAAACTTGGCAAACAAATACGATTTTTCATTAAGGTCGTAAACCAATCCACACCCCCTCCTTCTTTACATCACTTGATTTTCATATTAATCCACAGATTTTACTAAATTCATTTCACGTGGCTACGATAATTCAGTAATAGGTGATTGTGTTACTTTTATTTCTATGTTTCATTTATTTCACTGTGCTTTCTTTCTTTACACCCACATTATATTTTTTCAATATTCTTTATACAAAGCTACAGTTTCTATCAGATTTTGAAGACTCTTAGCACTTTAAAACTAACAGAAAAATACTGACCACATTTGGTTTACAGAAGCCCAACCCCTCTCCTCCTTTCAACGCCATTAAAATGAATGGTTCTTTGTATGTTTATTCGATTGAGATAAAAACTTTGGTGAATTGTTTTGACTACGCCCATATAAACATTTTTATGTTTTGGATTACTAAATTGTAATTAACGTTTTATCCATTTAAAGTATATGGCAATTCTCTTGGGATAAGATTATCTTGGAGTATAATATTTTGTGAGATTTAATTTCACATATATATAAAGAAATATGTTTGTTTTCTGTGTAAGAGCATGAAACGAATAAAATGTTTATGCAATAATTTGGCAGTAGTAAATTAACAACGAGGTAAGAAAGAACTGCAATATTCATTTGAAATTTGGCACACACGTTCCTCAGTTCGTACACAAAAGCGAAATGAAACGTACCATAGATGGGATGTCACACGAAAGTTACGAACCCATTTTCATACAAGTTGTTCACGCCAAAGATAGTATCTACACTTTATTGCAATGAATGTAAAACACTGTCACGTTTTCGTGATAACAGACCAGCTTGAATAAATGTGTAATTTGTTTCAGCAAAGGGGTCTACTGGAGATCGCGATTCCCCTACAACAACATACAGTAATATTGTTGGAATACTGCTGTAGTCAGTCGCAAGACGTATTATTCTCAAGCAGTAATTCCGTTGTAATACAGCCTGGACCATTATTTTGAAGCACAAATTAGTTTGTAATACATCCTGGACCATCATGAAACCATTAAATGTGCTTCGGGAAGAATTTATAGTGGAATCGTGCGTTTGACCACTGCAGTATTATGATGACAACTCGTGGCGGAATCGCGATCTCCAGTAATCCCCAGCAAAGAAGCGAAAAATTTAGTTTTTATTAATAGGTTAATGTCGTTGGACTTTTCGACAGCAATCTATTGCCATGGTGGTTTCGTTGCAATGAAGCCTGGACCAGAGTAAAACAAAAACACGTACTTCGTAACAACAGTATTAGATGTGTGAAATTAGTTTAGATTCGTTGCTGTAGATTACAGAAACTATCTTTGGTAAGAACGATTTTATTGCAAATGGCGGTTTTCCCTACTATTGAAATGCATTTATCTATTTCAAATACCTAATAAGATTATAGTAAAATATCATTCATAAATTACTACAAAATCAATGTAGTGACTTTACAATTCGAGCGACACATCCGTTATGCTTCCTTCTTCAATTTAATGATTTTCAGTTAAAGCAAACTTCATTCAGACGTTCAGCAAAACTGAATGTAAGCTATAGTCTGTTTCCAAATTATAATGAAATACAATACGACCATGTTTCCCGTAATTGATTATTGTCAAAGATTGTCTTAATTATCTACTTCGTACTCGATTCATTTCGTGCATCTGTTGCTGTGATGATTCAGTTACACATGACTGGAACATATCTAATCTGTTATGTTTATTTCGTTTGGCTTTTCCTTCTGCTGGTTAGACGAGGATTTCAGTAGCTTTAAACCATCTCTGACAACAGAGATAATTTAGTAGAACGGGACTAACACATACCTTATTTACTATGTTTATTTTAGTTTATTTTCTTTGTACTGGTCATATCGAGGAGTTCAACAGTTTCAAATCTTTCTATATAAAGCGGACCATTTTGGGGAAGGGGGGGGGGACCCTTAAAAATCGGCCCAGTAATTTCCAAGTCTATAGATACACAAACGAACATTGCTTTTTATATATGAGATTGATAACTTATGAATAAGACATAGGTCTAATGTTAATTAAGTAGCTAAAAAAGTATTTGTAAATGACTATGGCCTTAATTTAGTTGATTCTGAGCAATCAAAATATATTTTATTAGTCTTATCATTTTATACTCTATCTATACTCCTTATCGCATTATATATAATTTCTATGTATTGTATACGTTATTCAGTTATAGTCTGTAATGGTTAACCACAGATAAAATACTTAATATGTTGTGCTGACGAATTCCATATATGTAGTATTTGCTGTCTAACGTGTGATATTCTAAGTGGAGTAGATTGTGAATTTGTTAGTGTGATCACATAGTATCTCTTTTATAGTCGAATCAATTATGCCACCTAAAAGAAAAGCGATTGGTAGATGTACAGCTCAAGCAAAAAGAAAAAAGGCATCACGAGCTTCTGAAACCGACGGACAACGGGAAGTAAGACTAGAAACTGTTCGAGTACGCACTGCTCAATCCCGTTCGTCTGAAACAGACGTTGTACGAGAAGCAAGACAGGAAACCGATTGAGTACACACTGCTCAAGCCCGTCTGAAACAGACATTGTACGAGAAGCAAGACAGGAAACCGATCGAGTATGAACTGCTCAAGCCCGTTCGTCTGAAACAGACGTGCGAGAAGCAAGACAGGAAACCGATCGAGTACGCAGTGCGCAATATAGACAATCACTGTACATTGATTTAAATCGTGCTCTGTTCAGTTACAATTCTTATTATGATTAC
Source organism: Vandiemenella viatica (assembly GCA_031002005.1). NCBI lineage: Eukaryota > Metazoa > Arthropoda > Insecta > Orthoptera > Morabidae > Vandiemenella > Vandiemenella viatica. The sequence goes on from JARYHS010013630.1 coordinate 300,817,495, forward strand.
AGTCTTCATCCAAGTGTGGTTATTGGAAAAATTGATAAATTATGCGTGTTTTGCAGTGCTCTTAAATTTAAGAATGTATCTCCAGGAATGTGCTGCGCGAGTGGAAAAGTGAAATTACCAGAACTGCATTCACCACCCGAACCATTATTAACGTTGCTATCAGGTGATACAACCGACTCAAAACATTTCTTGGCAAACATACGCAAATACAATTCATGTTTCCAGATGACATCGTTCGGTGCAACAAATATTGTTCACGAAAATTACATGCCAACATTCAAAATACAGGGGCAAATCTATCATCGTGTTGGGTCTATACTACCATTGCCAAAAGCAGATTACAAATTTCTTCAAATTTATTTCATGGGAAACACTGAAAAACAAATCGATCAACGTTGTCGATTCAATACGGGCACTAAAGGAGAAATTGTCACTGCTTTACAAAGTTTATTCGATCAAAACAACAAATTAATTCGATTGTTCAAAACTGCCCTTGAAAAAATGCCAACTGATAATTTCAAACTTATAATTAGAGCAGACAAAACACCTGATGGCAAATACGAACGACAATACAACGCACCAACAGTTGATGAAGTAGCGATTGTTATAGTTGGTGAAGAATTTAACTTGCGTGATATTATTCTTCAGCGTAGAAATGGTGATGTTCAACGAGTCTCAGAAACTCATCGCTCATACGACGCATTACAGTATCCAATTTTATTTTACCAAGGAGAAGATGGATATCATTTCAACATAAAATTGAGAAATCCACAAACAGGTGAGGAAACAGACAAAAAGGTGAGTGCTATAAACTACTACTCATACCGACTAATGATTCATGACAAAATAGCTAATCATATCTTGAAATGTCGACAGTTGTTCCATCAATATATTGTTATGTATGCAAAAATCGAAACCGAACGACTCCTATACATTCGATTGAATCAAACCAAGTTGCGTTCTGAGGAATATATACATTTACATGATGCAATTGTTCACAATGGTAATATGAATCCCAATGAACTGGGGAAAATGGTCATACTACCGTCTACATATACAGGAAGTCCACGGCACATGCACGAGTATGCACAAGATGCGTTAACATATGTTCGCGTATATGGCCGGCCAGATTTGTTTATAACGTTCACATGTAATCCTAAATGGGAAGAAATAACAGAACTTTTGTTACCTGGACAATCGTCATGATATTTGTGAGCGTGTGTTCAATCAAAAATTGAAATCTTTTATGGATTTTATAGTCAAGAGTCATGTTTTTGGAGAAACACTTTGTTGGATGTATTCTGTTGAGTGGCAGAAAAGAGGATTACCACATGCACACATTTTGATTTGGTTGATTGAAAAAATCGCACCAGACCAAATTGATCAAATCATTTCAGCAGAAATACCAGATGTCGACATTGATCCAGACTTATTTCAGGTAGTCACCAAAAACATGATTCATGGCCCATGTGGTTTAATCAACAACAATTCACCATGCATGTCCGATGGCAGATGCACGAAACGATCCCCGAGAGATTTACTTACCGAGACTATCACTGGCAATGACGGATATCCACTCTATCGTCGACGATCAACTGAAGATGGCAGGAAATCAATCACTTTAAAAGTAAGAAACATTGATGTTGAAGTTGATAATCGTTGGGTTGTACCGTTACTCTTCAAAACGTACAAAGCACACATCAATATTGAGTATTGCAATTCGGTGAAATCGATTAAGTATATTTGTAAATATGTGAACAAAGGAAGCGATATGGCGGTTTTTGGAATGGTAAATGCAGCCGCATCTGTTGATGAAATAGGTCAATATCAACTGGGACAGTACATTAGTAGCAACGAAGCAGTATGACGCATTTTATCATATTCCGATGCACAAACGACATCCAACAATTGTTCATTTGTCAGTGCACCTTGAAAATGGACAGCGCGTGTACTTCACGACAGAGAATGCACATATGAGAGCAATGTCACCACCGCCAACAACGTTAACTGCATTTTTCTCACTGTGCAGGGATGATATGTTTGCAAAGATACTACTTTACTCTGAAGTGCCTACATACTACACATGGAATGCTTCAGCGAAAAGGTTTCAACGTCGCAAACAAGGTAAAACAGTTCAAGGACATCCCAATTTATATTCGACCGACGCGTTAGGCCGTCTGTTCACTGTTCACCCAAACAACGCAGAATGCTTTTACTTACGATTACTGTTAATCAACGTACGTGGACAGACATCTTTCCAAGAACTGAGAACAGTAAACGGTCACGTATGTGCCACTTATCGTGAAGCTTGCCAAAAATTGAACCTTCTTGAAAACGATGCACACTGGGACACTTCACTCGCTGATTTGTTGGAGACTGCTTCTCCACAGCAAATACGCACATTATTTGCAATCATATTAACAACGTCCTTCCCGTCCAATCCAATAGACCTTCGGGAAAAATACAAAAACTACATGAGCGAAACATCCTCCATCATTTACATAAAACGAGTCAAAATCTGAACATTCAGTTCACATCAAACGTTTACAACCAGGCTTTGGTTTTGATTGAGGACAGTTGTTTGGCAATCGCTAACAAAACACTGGTACAATTGGGAATGGCGGCGTCTAATCGATCTGCAAACGAATTTCTCGATCACGATTTGCAACGAGAAACACACAATGATGTCGACGAATTGGTTACATTTGTCCAAACGAATCTTCCAAAATTGGTTCCAGAACAATGCATTGCGTATGACATAATTATGCATGTGGTTACAAGCCAAAACGGTGGATTTTATTTTCTAGATGCACCCGGAGGTACAAGAAAAACTTTCCTTATTTCACTTATTTTAGCAAGTATACGATCACAAAGAAATAATACACTTGCAATTGCGTCATCTGGAATAGCGGCAACCCTTTTGGATGGTGGTTGAACAGCGCATTCAGCTCTGAAGTTGCCATTGAATATCCATATCACTGATACACCAACATGCAATATCAGCAAAAATTCTGGAATGGGTAAAGTACTCCAATCATGTCAACTCATTATATGGGACGAATGTACTATGGCCCACAAAAAAAGCATTAGAAGCGCTTCATCGTACACTTAAGGATTTGAGAGGGAATGAACAACTCTTTGGTGGCACAGTGATTTTATTGTCTGGTGATTTTCGACAAACTCTACCCGTTATACCACGGTCAACACCCGCTGATCAACTAAATACATGTCTCAAATCGTCGGTCTTATGGAGACACATACAGAAATTGACTTTGAAAAACAATATGCGTGTTCAAGTACAAAATGATACATCCGTTGAATGTTTCGCCAAACAATTGTTGGAAATTGGTAATGGGAAAACGGCAGTCAATAAATCCACACAATGTATCAAGATTCCAACAAACTTTTGTAGAATCACAGCAACCACAGATGAATTAATTCTTAAAGTTTTTCAAAATATTACACATAACTACAAAAGTCATCAGTGGCTGAGTGAACGTGCTATACTGGCAGCTAAAAATCAGTGATGTTAATGCCATCAATTACAGCATTCAAAACAAAATACCAGGTGAGACGACAACTTACAAGTCCATCGATACGTCTACCGAATTTTTGAATTAAATTGATTTGCCAGGTGTACCGCCACACGTGTTGATATTAAAAATTGGCGTGCCTATAATTCTTCTTCGAAATATTAATCCACCACAACTTTGCAACGGTACAAGACTTTCAGTGAAAAAAATTGATGAATAATATCATTGAAGCTACAGTTATAAAAGGAAAATTTAAAGGAGAAGATGTACTGTTGCCACGCATCCCAATGATTACAACAGAAATGCCATTCGAGTTTAAACGCTTGCGATTTCCGGTGCAACTCGCATTTGCAATGACCATAAACAAGGCGCAAGGACAATCACTACAAGTGTGTGGACTAAATTTGGAAAATCCATGCTTTTCTCATGGACCACTGTATGTGGCTTGCTCACGCGTTGGGAAACCATCTGATTTATTTGTGTACGAACCTGACGGAAAAACAAAAAATATTGTGTATCCTAAAGCACTTGAGTAAACATGTTATAAAACCAAACAATTTATTTTTTATCAAGGCACTGTATGTAAATATCTAATCTTTACTAAATACAAATGTTCAAATGTATTCATTTAATCTACCTCAAGTCTAGCAATAGCGAAGCATTGCCGGGTCAGCTAGTCTTCTATTATGTAAAAATCAATGTCTGTCTGTCTGTCGGTTTGTCCTCTATGCGCTCCTAAACCGTTCGTCCGATTACCGTGAAACTTTGGTGAATTATCGAGTGAGCGTCCGGGGTGGTTCCTAAAAAATAAAATTTCCAAAAAACTACCTCCTCTTCCCCATAACACCCCATAATTAAAAAACACCTACAGATTTTATCCGATTTGTACGGAAGTTTGCACACATATACTTTAAAATGAACACATAAACACTGCCTACATTTGGTTTCCAAAAACGCACTTCCTTTCCCCCTTCCCATCCCTTAATTTTTACACAAACCTACACTTTTTATTATATTTCGAAGGAACTTTGCACGCATATACCATTTAAAAAAATAGAAATACTCCAGACATTAGTTTCACATAAACCCAACCCCTTATTAAGGTTCTTCGGTGGTTTAAGAACTGCATTAATTAATTAAAAAGTCCACCAACAAAAAATTAAGTGAAGATGCTTGTTTATTTTGATCAAATCAACAAGTCAGCAATATTCACAAGCATAGTTACAATCCAAAGATGCACTTCTGAGTCGTTGCAAATACTGTCAACTAAACTGACTTACTAACTGAAATGAATGAATGTCTCTGTCCAGGTGATCTGTTTATATAGAGTCTACCGAAATTACGAGAATTCTTCAAAGGCATCCGCCCGATATTTCTCGATCATAAACAATCACTCAAACAATCAAACATATTAAAAACAATCGGAATTGATACAAAATTAATTAATAACATTACAGAATGATCAGAAATGGTAATTATAGATACTTAAATACAAAATTATTTACAGAAATCCTTTCAAACGGTAGAAACATATTAAATGGACTTTAAATAATTTTCTTACATAAAATAAAGTCTATATACACTGATTTACAAGAATTTACAAAATAAACATCTCAAATCACTTTCAAGCAAACTTTAGCTCACTACAAATACTTCATACAGTACAATGCTATTCCAAATTCAGGTATTAGGGCTGTTACAACCCCTCCCCAGGATTCACTTAATTTTACACAGTTAAAATTGATTGAATCCGTCACGAATCTAAGCAGGTTGAATGTACACATAATGCAGACAAGAACAGATTACAATCAACCATAATGACTTTTACAATGAACAAATACAATTCTTCATTACATACAACATCTGCTCATAGTCCATGGCACTGCTTTTGGTTACAATAATTGTCTTTTCTCAGATCCAATCATTTTATCATTTACTGTTTTTACACAACAAACGTTCAATGCCATCACTTTAAGTTACAATTATTTTTCACTCCAAATTACACACTTGATGTCTGCTTGTTTATGACAACAGTCTATTTACATTTTACAGCTGATAATTTGTCACCACAATGTAGAAAGTCACAACATCATGAAAACACCAAAAGTCTCTACACAAAACTGTCAATACAGTGAAATGCTTACATCTTAAACATTCAGTATTATTACATCTGCATCTGAACTTAAGTACTCACACAAACTATTTACATACATCAATTGATAAACTTATTTACAAAATTAGATATTTACACATATAGTGGCACATTTCATAAGTGACCACTTATTCATAAAAGGGTTTTAGGGCTTCAACATTATACACACCCTTACATTTACCACTCTCAGGGTCTATTAGCTCATAAGAGTTTTTCCTTGGTATAGACTCTATCCTGAAAGGGCCTTCAAACAAACGGTTAAACTTACGAGTCTCTTGTCGCAAAGCTGATGACTTACTATGAACTTCAACTAACACCAAATCACCCACTTTATATTCTATACACTTCTGACCTTCATCATGCTTTTTCTTTCTCCTTGTTGCCTTCTCCTTTAAATTTTTAAGAGCTAAAGCTACCTTTTCCTCATAGTTGAAACTCTTTCTATTTGGAAAACTAACACATTCTCGAATTAATCTGTTAGCCGGTTTCTTAAACATCAGCTCAATGGGTGGTATTTCAGTTGTATCACTAGGTATAGAGTTAATTACATTTTCAAAATTTTCTACTTCACATGCCCACTTACTGTGTTGGTCTGTACAATATGTCCTAAACCAACGTCCTATTTCCCTCATTAGGCGTTCTACGGGATTTCCTGCTGGATGATAAGCAGAAGTATGTATAACCTCTATCCCTTCTTGTTCAAGTTTTTCTGTCCACACTTTACTAGTGAATTGCGGGGCATTGTCCGAAAGCACCCTCTTAGGTTTACCTACCTTTTGACAATATTCATCAATCACTTTTCTAACCAAAATTTTAGCCGTAGACTTCTTTACAGGGTAAAGTTTAACGAATTTGGAAAAAACATCAAATAAAACTAAAACCTGGGTCACCCCTCCCCGAGACATGGGTAGCGGGCCAAGAACATCAGCAGAAACTAATTCCAATACACTACTTGGGATGATATTTTGCATTTTCCCCACTCGTTTAACACTATCTATTTTAGATCTTTGACACACTTGACAAGATTTTAATAGCTTGGAAATCTTCCTTCTCATATTATAGAAATATGTATCTTCCCTTAACACTCGGTAACACTTGGATGGCCCATAATGCCCATAACTATAGTGGTGATGCCAAACAATTTTTTCAACCAAACTTTCTGGAAGCCATAACTTCCAATCATCTTCATCTTCACTAGTCCTTCTAAACAATACTTCCCCATGCAAAGTATAATATTTCTGAAGCTTATCTCTGTGTTCTGGGCTATCAAGATTAGTTTTTACTTCTGCTATAGCTACATCTTTGTCCTGTTCCTCTTTGATTTGTCTCAAGGAATACTTAACCTCAGTTTCATACGGTACTCCTTTTAGATAAGCAATTCTAACCTCAGTCTGTGGTCCTAGACATCGCTTTTCGGAATCTAGACCTAACGGTAGACGTGACAAAGCATCTGCAACTTGATTTTTACTAGCAGGTCTATACCGAATCTCTAAATTATATTCCTGTAGAACCAATGCCCAACGGGTTAACCGACTGTGGACTAACTTACATTCTAATAAAAATGAAAGAGCCTTATGGTCTGTATACACAATAATTTTTCTACCTAACAGTAGGTACCTAAACTTAGTCAAACCCCACAAAATAGATAAGGCCTCCCTTTCCGTAATTGTGTATCTAGTTTCAGCTGGTTGTAGTTTTCTACTGGCAAAGGCAATAGTCCTAAAATCCGGTTCTCCATTGATTTCCACTTCCTGGAAGACATGAACTCCTAAACCGTAGTCAGAACTATCTGCGGCAAGGCAAAAATCTAGATCCCAATCTGGATAATAGAGGATATTGGAATTACATAAGTCATCTTTGATTTTTTGAAAATCTCTTTCACATTCTGAGGACCACACCCACCTGACACTTGTTTTAACCAAATCTCTTAAGGCTGGACTATTTAAAGCTTGTCCCTGAAGAAATCTCCTATAGTATTCACACAATCCAAAGAAACTCTGTAGTTGTTTCTTATCTCTAGGTCGGGGAAAATTCTTAATGGCATTTATTTTATCATTACTAGGCAAGATCCCCTGTGGTGTAATACGATGGCCTAAAAATTCAACCTCTTTTTGCAAAAATGTACATTTCTTTAACTTAATAGTCATACCCCCCTTTCTCAATGCTTCTAAAACTTTTCTAAGTAGCACCCAATGTTCCTCAAGTGTTTCTGACATTATAAGAATATCAGTCTACGTATATCTCTACTTGTTCAAGCAATTCCTTTCCTAACACACTATCCAAAGCACGAATAAAGGTAGCCACAGAAATATTTAACCCAAATGGTAACACTCGAAAATTATAACAACGGCCATCAAATAGAAAGGCAGTGTATTTCCGGGATTCTTCTGAAAGCGGGACTTGCCAATAGGACGCAGTCAAATCGATAGACGAAATATATCTTTTACCTTTAAACCTGTGCAACAACTCACTGATAGGTGGAGGATGATCCCGTTCTGTTACTAAATGCTTGTTTAATGTGCGAGCATCAAGAACTAGTCGCACAGAATTGTCCGGTTTTATTACCACAACCAAGGGATTATTGTAAGGACTCCTTGACCTCTCTATTACCCCCCACTCTAACATTCGATTTATTTCCTTATTCACTTCATCTCTTTTGTCAAAGGGATTGGATATGGCTTAATAAAGAAAGGCTCTTCAGACTTTACAGTAAGCTTGCACTCATAATTTTTGATTAGACCTGGTTTGTCAGAAAATACGTCCCTATATTCTTCAATTAGACATTTCAGAGTTTCTTGTTGGTCTGACGGCAATAGTTTCATACTGTTTGGGTAATTAATAACGTTTCCTTCGCTTATCTCCTGACCTTCAATCAGACTATTAATCTCACTACTCTGCCTTAACACATTTACACAAATCTGCGGTAATAGTTTGTCACAAACTCTAGCTACACCAGCATTCCTTATATTTAACTCTCACATGATCTACTTCTTGTATGCCTTTCCAAACAGTCTTCTCAAAATCAACCCAGTATTCCCCACTGTCTAATTTAATCCGTAAGTTACCTTCTCCACAGTCTACCAAAGCCTTTACTTTTGTAAGCCAATCCATGCCTAAAATGCAATTACATTCAACTTAGGGACTACATACATGGGTATTTCTACATTTACAGTCCCCATACAACCTTCCATCAACATTTCCTGCTTAATTCTCTTACTACGAGAACCAGTAGCAGTAATAACTGTCATACTACTAACGGGTAACACTTCAATTTGATTGGTGCTTTCAATTTCATTAAATAATCCCTCAGCAAGGCAAGAAACCTGTGACCCAGTGTCAATAAGAGCATCTATTTGTTTATTAAAAGCATTAATTTGCACTATGGGAACTTTATCTAAAACTTCATTCTTATCCTCCACCTCTTCCAATAAATCTTCTCGGGGATTATTCATAAAAATGGTATTAACTCCATAGCAGTTGGTACCTGGACCCACATTCTTGTCCACCACTGCGGGGCCCATAACAGGGGTGGTCTTTAGTTTGCCTGCCCCCCATGCTGCCTTTCCCTTTCAGATTGAGGGTTCTGTTCTCTCACTCCCCCATTATCATTCCTCCTTGCGTAATTATCACGATCCCATCCCCTAGATCTACCATCCCTTGACCCATTACCCCTTCTAGGGGGACTCCTGCTGCCCCTCCTATGGTGTTGATGGTGGTAATGTTGTTCATTGAATGACTCCTGGGCATCCAAGCGTCTCAACAATTCAGAAACTCTATCCACATTTACTACATCCAAAGTGGCAATTAAATTTCTTGTTTGCTGAGGTAGCCTAGCTCCTATCAAATCAATGAATTCCTCCTCTCCATAAGGATGGTCTAAGTACTTACAACGGATCCAACATTTATGAAAAAAATCATGTTGAGTTTCCCTACCAGGTTTATAGGGCCTTCCAGTCATCAACTCTCTCTTTTCTTGAATCTGCCTGCTTGTCGACCAAAAATGTTTCAAAAAGTTTTCTTTAAACTAGCTTGTAGTCAGTCACTTCCCTAGCTTGTCTATCACCCCATGTCCCTAGCATAAGACTTTAGATGTTTACCCACAAGTGCAATTTTCTTACTATCGGGTAACAAATTAAAATAGTCTGATCTTTCAAAATTATCTATAAACTCAATAGGGTGAAGTCTTCCACTGTCATCATAGAATTCAAATTCTTCCTTAATATCAGCACTGATAACTGGATTACCTGTTAAGGGAATCTGACTTAACTGAACCTGTAACCCAGTAACCTTTTTTCTAACTGATTTACATTACTTTCTAATCCATGCGCTAACTGTTCCTGTTGCTGCACCAATGTATTAACATTTTTCCCTAAACCAACCACTTCCTGTCTCAACTCATTGACCCTTTGAGCAGCTTTACTATCACTGGCTTGGAATAAAGTGACATATTCCTCCCTCATCTTATCACAATTTTCACTGACTTCCTTCACCTCTTTATAAATCAAATTTTCACATTCAGCCTTATTCTGTTCACAAAATTTTGTAACCTTTTCAAATTTCTCCTTACATTCTGTTACTACCTTCCCCAATTTTGAATCTAAATTGTTAATATCCTCCTTGAATTGAGAGCTAAAACCCTGAAATTGCTCTGCGATTTTAACATCAAAACATTTAGTCAAATCAGAGAATGTTTTATCATTGTTTTGTTGCAGTTGAGAAAACTGATCATGGATTACAGCAAACTGAGAATTAATTTCAGAAAATTTGCTGTCAAGATTTAACTCATTTTAAATTCTGAAAATTTGTTATCCAATTTGGAAAACTTACTATCAAATTCGGAAAACTGAGACTTAATTTCATAAAATTGAGATGAAATTCAGAAAATTTAGAATCAAATTTGGCTACAAAAGATTCTAGAAATGCTTGTAGATTCTGACTATCAGCCATTTTCAGTATTTAGCAAAATCAACACGAAAACAAAGTCAAGAAGAATTAAAATTTTTCTAACCTGCCACAAAATTACATGCAAAAGCCAAATTTGAATATTCAGTACTTACTTTTGTATCACTTAAACACTTTTCATCACCTTAACTTTCAGCTTAGTAGCACTTTTTTAACCATTAAACACCACACTGACTTCAAACACTTAACCACACTTTTCACTATTCACTGTAGGAAGACGATTTTGAGGCCGAAGAAAATCCACTCGTCGTCGGAAGATTACAGCCGATTCCCGCTGGAAAATCTCCGCCTTAGGCCGAAGAAGATCCGCTTGCCGTCAAATCCGTGTCGCCTGTATAACCTCTACGTCTCGTAGCCGGTCGAAATTTTCTCGCAGGTTATGTTCGCTTATCGCCGATAATCCGTCGCAATTTTCTGCAGATTCTTTTTAGAAGATAAACATCCCACAGATGTTTAAGAACTTCTCGTCACTGTCAACGGTTGCCATATTAAGGTTCTTCGGTGGTTTAAGAACTGCATTAATTAATTAAAAAGTCCACCAACAAAAAATTATGTGAAGATGCTTGTTTATTTTGATCAAATCAACAAGTCAGCGATATTCACAAGCATAGTTACAATCCAAAGATGCACTTCTGAGTCGTTGCAAATACTGTCAACTAAACTGACTTACTAACTGAAATGAATGAATGTCTCTGTCCAGGTGATCTGTTTATATAGAGTCTACCGAAATTACGAGAATTCTTCAAAGGCATCCGCCCGATATTTCTCGATCATAAACAATCACTCAAACATATTAAAAACAATCGGAATTGATACAAAATTAATTAATAACATTACAGAATGATCAGAAATGGTAATTATAGATACTTAAATACAAAATTATTTATAGAAATCCTTTCAAACGGTAGAAAATTGTCCTGTAGACACCGTAACTTACAGTAATACATGGAATTACAAGCATTTAGGAAATTCTCTTGCACCATTCGGTTCTTAAACATATTAAATGGACTTTAAATAATTTTCTTACATAAAATAAAGTCTATATACACTGATTTACAAGAATTACAAAATAAACATATCAAATCACTTTCAAGCAAACTTTAGCTCACTACAAATACTTCATACAGTACAATGCTATTCAAATTCAGGTATTAGGGCTGTTACACCCTCTCACCTGTTCTACCCCAAAACCATGCCTTCTTTCCCCTAGCACCCCACAATTTAAAAAACACACAGATTTTATCCGATTTTGATGGAAATTGGCACCGATATACTTTAAAACAAACAGAAAAAAACTGTTTACATATGGTTTCAAAAAACACAACCCCTTTCCCCCTTCCCACCCCCTTAATAAATGTACATTTCTTTGTATTCTCTCTATCCACCACTAAACCGTTTATCCGATTACGGTAAAACTTTGGTGATTTGTCAAGTGTACGTCCGGGATGGTTCCTAAGAAATAAATTTTCCAAAAAAACACCCCCTCTTCCACATAACGCCCCATAATTTAAAAACCTACAGATTTTATCCGATTTTGATGGAAATTTGAACACACATACTTTAAAACAAACAGAAAAATACTGCCTGCATTTGGTTTCCAAAAACGCACCCCTTCCCACCCCTTAACTTTTACACAAACCCACACTTTTTATCAGATTTCGAAGGAACTTTGCACGGATAAACCATTTAAAAAAAATAGAAAATTACTGTAGACATATGTTTTACAAAAACCCAACCCCTCTCGCCCGCTCTACCCCAAAACCACACCGTCTTCCCCCTAGCACCCCATAATTTAAAAAATACACAGTTTTTATCCGATTTTGATGGAAATTGGCACAGATCTACTTTAAAAGAAGCAGAAAAACACTGTATACATATGGTTTCAAAAATCCAGCCCATCTTCCCTTTTAAATCCCTTAAATTTTTGCGAATGTCTCTTATATAAAGCTAGAATTGTAACCCGATTTTGAAGGAACTTCGATTATGTGTACTTTAGAACAAACAGAAAAATAATGTCTTTGCCAAAGTCCATCCCTCTACCCTTTTACCACCTCCCCTCTGAATTTCCAATTATTTTTATTGAAACCCATGAGTTTTATCCGATTACTGTGAAACCTTTGTGAGTTGTCGAGTGCACGTCGGAGAAGGGTCCTAAGAAATAAAAATTCAGAAAAACCACCCCCTCCAGCACTATACAACCCTTAATTTAAACATACCCAGATTTAATCATATCTAGACCAAAATTTGCACACGTATACTTTTAAACGAATTGAAAAGTACTGCCTACATATAATTTAACCCCCTCATCCGCTTTACAACTCCCTAATTTAGACAAACCCACATCCTTTATCTGATTTTGATGGAAATTTGCCCATGTATATTATAAAATATACAGAAAAATACTGCCTAAATATGGTTTCCAATGTAAAACCCCCCTTACCATTACATCCCCTTAATTTTTGCCAGTGTGACTGGAATCACCAAAAACATTGCATATCCAACACCATTGCAATAAACTAGAAATTGAATGAAACAGTAATTACAATTGATATATAAATATCTAATCTTTACTAAATACAAACGTTCATATGTATTCATTTAATCTACCTCAAGTCTAGCAATAGCGAAGCATTGCCGGGTCAGCTAGTCTTCTTATATATAAAAATCAATGTTTGTTTGTTCGTCTTCTATGCATTCCTATACCATTTATCAGATTGCAATGAAACTTTGGAGAGTTTTCGAGTGTGCGTCTGCGAAGGTTCCTGTAAAAAAAAATTTCCACAAAGTCACCCCCTATTCCCCATAACACCCCATAATTTAGGCATAACCACCTTTTTTATCTGATTTAGATAGGAATTTGTACACTTATACTTTAAAACAAACATAAAAATACTGCCTACAAACGGTTTCCGAATATTAATCCCCTCGGCCCCTTTCCACCCCCATAATTTTTTCACCCCATAATTTAGGCAATACCACTTTTTTTATCCGATTTAGATAGGAATTTATTCACTTATACTTTAAAACAACCAGAAAAATACTGCGTACGTATGGTTTCCGAATATTCATCCCCTCTCCCCCTTTCCAACCCCATCAAGTTTTTACCCCATAATTTAGGCAAACCACATTTTTTATCTGATTTAGATAAGAATTTGAACACTTATACTTTAAAACAAACAGAAAAATCCTGCCTACATATGGTTTCCGAATAATCATCACCTCTCCCCCTTTGCAACCTCATTACGTTTTCACCCCATAATTTAGGCAAAGCAGATTTTTTATCAGATTTAGATAAGAATTTGTACACTTATACTTTAAAACAAACAGAAAAATATTGCCTACGTATGGTTTCCGAATATTCATCCCCTCTCCTCCTTTCCAACCCCATTACGTTTTTACCCTATAATTTAGGCAAACCACATTTTTTATCCGACTTGGATAAGAATTTGTACACTTATACTTTAAAACAAACATAAAAATACTGCCTACATACGGTTTCCGAATATTAATCCCCTCGCCCCCCTTTCCACCCCCATAATTTAGGCAATACCACCTTTTTTATCTGATTTAGATAGGAATTTGTACACTTATACTTTAAAACAAACAGAAAAATACTGCCTACATACGGTTTCCGAATATTGATCCCCTCGCCCCCTTTCCACTCCCATAATTTTTTCACCCCATAATTTAGGCAATACCACTTTTTTTATCCGATTTAGATAGGAATTTATTCACTTATACTTTAAAACAAACAGAAAAATACTGCCTACGTATGGTTTCCGAATATTCATCCCCTCTCCCCCTTTCCAACCCCATTACGTTTTTACCCTATAATTTAGGCAAACCACATTTTTTATCTGATTTAGTTAAGAATTTGTACTTATACTTTAAAACAAACAGAAAAATACTGCCTACGTATGGTTTCTGAATATTCATCCCCTCTCCCACTTTCCAACCCCATTACGTTTTTACCCCATAATTTAGGCAAACCACATTTTTTATCCGATTTAGATAAGAATTTGTACGCTTATACTTTAAAACAAACAGAAAAATACTGCCTACATGTGGTTTTCCAAAGCACATCCTCTCTCACCATTTCCAACTGAATATGAATGAAACAGCAGTTTAAAATTTATATGTAAATATTTTTTCATTTAATCTATGTGCCTACTCAAGTCCAGCAAAAGTGAAGCATTGCCGGGTCAGCTAGTCTATATATCTATATATGAGAAAATGAGAAAGTTCGGATGTGTGTTTGGATGTACGTCGGCAATCAATCACGCCTTAATAACTCAACATATTTAAATGAAATTTGGCATGACGTCAGTTAATTGCGTGCGAAGTGCAATAGGATAGATTTTATTCCGCAAAAACGCATAGTTCTTTTAGAAATTGCCATTAATATCAATTCGGAAGCAACAAAGAGTTTCCTACTTCGTAGATAGCCGTGCCACGTTTACTCTTTGCTTTTTGAGTAAATTTTTAATTTAATTTAATTTAATTGCAATGGAGCACAGGCTCCGGTGGCAATTTCCCTAAACACCCATCTTCCCCCTATCCTGCACCCACCTACATTTGCCCTCTACAAATTTTATCTTTAAATTCCTTCAAAGTTTTCGGTAAATTATTCATCATTTCTCTTGGTAACTCATACACTACTTCTCAGAAATAAAAGCAAAAACCTACTTACATAGGCAAGTTTGTGTTTAGTTTAACAGCCATAAAACTGACACACTTGACAAATAATAGTTTGGAAGCATGAAATATAAATCTGTTCTTAACCTTAAATTAAAAAAAGAAAGGTAGGTACTGTTGTCAAGTTCGCAAAGAGATGTTTTCATTTGCGTACATAAAATAGTATGACATATCAAATATTACACCATAATTTCGTTCGTAATATATGCGTTATTATAATAAATCTATAAAATCAAAGCTTGGAAAAAAAAGTAAAATGCTATGAGTATACCAGCGCGAAAGTCGGTTCACTGAAAGTGCAAAATGGTCGTGCCCCAAATGTCGTATTTATAAAAATGTAAAGGATTCCATTCTATATCGGTTTAAGTTATTTCCTGTTTCTTTTTTGTTACTATACAGTCTGTGTATTACAAATTATTTGTGCCGAAATTTAAAACTTAACTAACCCTTTTTATTTTTTGTTCAGAATTTTTGTACGAATAGTAATGCTTTTTATTTACTGTTCAATATTCTGCAAATATCTATCGAATACTACACTTAAAACGAATTTATTCAATGGGCTAATGTATAAACTTATGGTTTCATGAAGTAACACTGAAAGTCGTTTACAACACAATACACCTCATTTGCACGGAACATATGAAAGCTGCTTACTTATTACTAATAATAACTAAATTCCTTCTGCCATCTGCTGTAACAAAAAACATTCTGGTCCAGGCAGCATTTCAACCAAACCGCTATTTCTGCTAATATGCCGCTACAAAATCAAAGGATACGAACACATCTCAACACATTAAAAGCTCTGGAACTACATTTCGAGTAGTAACAATTTTCTATATTAAAATTCCTAATTAGTATATCATAAATTACTATCACAATACACCTTACTAAATCACGAGCAAAAAAAGTCACTTTTTCGGGATGTACATTTGACCAGCAATATTAACGATCGTAAAGAATTGTGGACTTTCCGTTGTACACTGTAAGTTAAAAGCATTTTAGTATAAATTTTTTAATTACGTTACCTCAATAACTGTCATGAAGCTGACGACATAGTTCATGCGGCTGAATGTAGTTTTAGACGTATTCAGTATTTAATTTACTGCGTTAATAATAAGTCAAGTTTATTTCGCTATTCATGACGTCACTAACATACAATATAGTGAATGTATTAATGTGCGAGTGATAGAAGCTTTGATTTTCTAGCGGTAATTTTAAAACGCAGCCTGGGCCAGAACGAGAACTGAAATGTTATTAGTTATTAAGCTTCTTTCATGAGCGCCATTTTAGTGACATCATGTATCGCTTTGTACCGATATTGTATCAAAAGATCTATAGTAAGCTTCGACGATTTAGCAGAACCATGCGGCGTTGCCCGAAGTAAATTTTTTAATTTATCAATGTTTTATTCAGATAGTGGAGTAGCGGACAAGCGGCGCCGGTAGTCATTCAATTCTGTTTGCAGAATGAGAAACCAAATATGAAGAAACAATCTATTACTACTTTAATATTGAAATTTATATTTTAGCGCAGAATTAATGGATCGAAACGAATTAACTATAGTAAACTGGTCTATAGGCAATTCAGTTGTTTCCAGAGATAGAGAAACCATTACCGCAATACCACTGATTATTATGGATAAAAGAATCAATTACTACTATACTTACTACTATAATATTGATGGAACCAATATATACTTTAAAAAAAAAAAAATCATTATTCAGAGAGCAAATTAAGTTCTCCTTTTTTAAAGATTGTTTTTAGATATTCAATGCAAATCAAAATATTAATTTTTAGTATCGCAATTTTACTAATGGAAATGTGCATCCTTGGGCCACTTAAGTATTTATTTGCTGTTTGGATATTAGTATTTTTTTGTTGTTGATATTTAGTGGATTCCATCAATGTATTGCTAATATTTTGACGTTTTGAGCTTCCATTAATTAAAACTATATTCATTTTTTATTCGCGAGATGAAATTAGTAATTTTAAGAGATGTTAGGTAAACGAAATTCAAATCTTTCAAAGAAATGTAAGAAAACTAGGGCTATGAAAATAGCCAAAACCTAGGAGACAAATCCTCAATATTGTATATACGGATATATTAAACTGTAAATACTCCTTACAAACAGAATATTTTTACTGTTTTAAAAATTCAGAGAAGTAGTAGTGGAACATAAATAGATTTTTTTTTTATTTTATTACAACATTTATTACTACTATTACTAATAAAAATAGCTCTAAAATAAATTGTATGGTCGTATTGACCTGGTGACAAGACTTCTTTACATCTCCGCAATCAGTCCCTTTCGTAGCCTCTTAACGTAACCCAGTAATCCTACCGGACATAGAGGACCCACAGTTCAACACGGAATCAGAACCAAGTTAGCATTGTGGCGTAATTCACGTCACACAACCTATGCCCGATGTGAAGGTCGAGCTAAGGACCTTTGAAAATCCTCACCGATCCTGGGATTCAAGCTGGGGACATATCCATCTCCAGTTGGTCGCCCTAAGCACTGAGCAACCAAACCTCTCAAGAAAATCTTATATTACAACACTTTTCAACGCGGACGAAGTCGCGGGTAACTGCTAGTATTATATAAATATCAATGTACGTTTGTTTGCTTGTCCTCTATGCGCTGCTAAACCACTCTTCCGATTACGTTGAAACTTTGGTGAGTTGTTGAATACGCATCAGAGAAGGTTCTTAACAAATAAAATTTCCAAAAAAAACACCCCCTTTCCCCATAACACCCCATAATTTAAACAACCCAACAGATTTTATCCAATTTCTACGGAAATTTGCACATATACTGTAAAACAAACAGAAAAATACTCCCCTCTTATGGGTTCCAAAAACGTATCCCCTCTCCCCGTTCCCACCCCCTAATTTTTACATAAACTCACACTTTTTATCCGATTTTGATGGAACTTTGTACTTAAAAAAAAAAAAAATAGAAAAATACTATAGAGATTAGTTTTACAAAAACCCAACCCCTCTTCCATTTTCCACCCCTTCATACCCCATAATTCAAAAAACCTACAGATATTATCCAATTTTGATGGAAATGTGCACACATTTACTTTTTTAAAAATTGAAAAATACTTAGACATTAGTTTTACAAAAACCCAATCCCTCTCCCTTTTCCACCCCTTCATTATTGTGAATGTTCTTTATACAATGCTACAGTTCCTATCCGATTTTGAAGAAGTTTGCACATGTATACTTCAAAACAAACAGAAAAATACTGTTTACATTCTGTTTGCCAATGCCCAACCCCCACCCCTCCCCCTCCACTATAAATTTCCAGTGATCCTTATTAAAACCTACAGTTTTTATCTGATTTCGATACAACTTTGCATTTGTATACTTCAAAACAAGGAGAAAAATGCTGTTTACATTTGTTTTTAAAAAACCAACTGCTCTCCCCCTTTACCCCAACCCCCTAATTTTTATCAATATTTCATATACATACCCACAGTTTTTATACAATATTAATGGAACTTTGCACAAGCAAACTATAAAACAGAAAAATATGTTCTCTTATTAGATTGTAAGAACCAAAACCCTCTTCTTCTTTACCTCCCGCTTTATTTTTTGCCAATGTTCTTTATACATACTCAGTTTTTATCGGGTATCGATGGCACTTCACACATCTCATCGCTACAGGATATGGGGGACAGGAATCATACAGAAGCCGATACTGCAGCTTATATCCGAATACAGGGCAATTTAAAATCTAAAAACCGACTCAACATGTAACAACAGACCTTCAATGGTAAAAAGTAGCCTTTAAACTCACCTAAATCATTGTAATCCTCAATAGTTCAGCTTGTAGGCTCTTAATTTCGAGATAAAATCACCATTTTACGACACTTTTTGACACGGTAAAAGGCATTTATAATAATAATCAAATAGGAGAAATTAAATTCTGTAGTAAATAACACTTGATCTATAGTTTCAGGCAGTTAAAAATATAAGAAAACATGTAGTTACACAATCCGGTAGTTTCAAACAGTAATAACAACATATTTAAAGCATTTTTGATATTAGTCAACTTTGTAAAAAACTTAAGTTCTTTCTGTACCTCATACTGATATTTCAGGCAGTTCTGTGCAGTAAATTAAGTATGAAAGGAATTTCTAAAAGTTATTGCGTCTCATTGTTCCACATTGCCAGCTTACATAAATTATCATGGCCAAACCAAGTCGGGGCATAAAATTACTTTCAAACAATGTATTTGAAACCGCAATTCACGATAGACTCTTTTTAATTTGAATTTTCAAAATGATGCCTAAGCGGGCATTTTTTCAGCGCATTGATACACTAATACACATGTTGTAGAGTAGTTACGTCAGACTTTTCTACGCAGCAACAGGTGAGAATTTATTACAGCTAAACAAGTGAGTTTACGAGAAACATCCAAGAGGAGAAAGTTGTTTGTTATATCTGTCTCTAAATAATATTAAAATCTGGAAATCCTTCGGTACGTATCTTGGATGCACTATATTCTGGGTGCCACGTGACTTGGAAGATCTGCTGGTGTCATGTAGGGCTTTCTGAGCCTCATTTCATCAGTTACCGGTGGAAATTCGTGTGAGTTAGACCTGTGACTCGCTGGAGCGAGAACTCGCAGTTGATATTCCTGCGAGGAGTCCAGTCACATGTTTTGGTGTCGGCCATAATGGAATTTTGAAACAGTGTAGCTCGGTTGGGATGACGAATAGATAATGTAAAATTTTTCAGGGTTTTTGTTCTGTCTGTCTTCTACGTTTTATAACTTGCAAACTTTTGAAATGAATGTCCGATTGCTGAATCAACTGTAATTGTGAAACTTTTTGTGTTTTTTTTTATATCAGAATATAATGATGGTGAAACTTTAAAAGTGATTTTATTTCCGTAGTTTAAACTGAACCCTTTTCTCTCAGAAGGTTAAAATAGTTGAGAGTGGCTACCATGTTAATTTGCAGTTGATTTTATTTACAAGGTGTATTCACAGTCAACAATTTTTAAACAGGTGGAACTTTGTTTTTATCTTTGAAGAAATCTAGTTTGAGGTGCAAGTTGCTAGTAAAGGAGATCTAGGCTTACTGTGCCCCTGGTGTAGCTTGGACCCTTACACTCTTCCTGTCCTCTGTTCGAATTTACTCCCACTATGTTCCTGACTAACGGTCATTCTGTGAGACCGTATCCTGCACCGCCCTCCCTCTGCGATGTTCTCCTGTTGACAGAGGGCCAAGTCCCGAAATATTCATTGTTTTTCCTGTTCTTGTGTTCACCCCATGAAACCATCGTCTAAGGTAAGTGGTGGTTCATTTCGCTATCCTTTTTATATGTATATAATATATATAGTAACCAGGAAATATGAGCTAAGTAGCAAATGGATTTACAACAACAACAGAAAAAAAGAGAGAATCTATGCAGATAAACATCACCTCTGGTATGTAGTGGTTCAATATACACAGTGGGCATGGAGACGAGGAGCGGATAAAGGGAAGGAAAAGTACTGACTGGGTATTATCTCAAATTGAGACAAGGAGGTTGTCTTGTGCCTAGTTTGTATTGGTAGGCAAGCTCCCACTTCTGAGTTCGGAGGAGCTGCTGTTGTTTGGGAGGACTCTGATTGTATGGACCATGAAACAAGAATTAAGATTATTGGTGTCTTGGGAAATGGCTACTGGATGTTTTGGATTCCGAGTGAAAACTGTCTGTCGGTTGCCATTCATTCTTATGGCTAATGGATTGTTAGTCAAACCTATGTAGGAAGCCAAGCAGTGTTTGCAGACCAGCTGGTATATTACATATGAGGTTTCACAGGTGGTGTGTCCTATGATAGGAAAGCTCTCGCCAGTGACAGGGTTTGTGGAAGTGGTGGAGGCATGGTGTATGTCGCACATCTTGCAGTGGAGTCTATTGTGTGGGAAAGATCCTTGGGGCTGTAAGAACAAAGACTTTCCCGGCGTATGACTGCAATGTAGTCTTCACGGGTGTACCGCCGGATAGTTTTGTGGAAACACAATATTTCAACAGCTAGCTCCGCCGTCTTCTTCAGGTGTAGAGACATCTGCACTGGTCGGCTGACCCACAGATACTGAGATGGTTCAGGTGCCGCACTTCCTAATATACATATCCACATCCGGCGGCTGTTTGGCCATGGGGCTATCCGATGGGGTGAGGAAGACTGTGGACTAGGAGTTGGCTGAGGTTGGGAGGTCTGCTGAAACAAGTTTTGGGAGGGAGAGGGAAGATTTTTGGAAGAATCGATCTAATTTCTGGGCAGGTTAGTAGGAAATCATAACCCTGCCGAAGGATTCTGTTGATGGATTCAAGGCCAGGGAAATATTGTGTAACCAGGACTGGACTGTGGTTGGTTTCTGGGGGTTTAGAGTAATCATTATGTTGAGCAAGCTGCATTGTGGCTCATGAAAGTTGCTTTTGAACCAAAGCTGGGGGATAATTTCGGGATACCAATTCTTGTAAGATGTTTGAGTACTCCATTAGGGATTTCTGGTTGGAGCATATACTACTGCCTTGAATGCCAAGACTGTAGGGAAGAGAACGTTTGGTGTGATATGGATGGCAACTGTCGAAATGGAGGTGCTGCTTTGAGTTAGTGGGTTTGGTGTGGACTGAGGTGCTGAGGTGACAATAGGAGATTTAATTTTTTTAAAGTGGTTTCTGATATGCCAGTGAATTTTGGGAATAGATCCCAACACTTAATGCTATTTCTGAAAAAATTACACATGTCTTGCATCATTGGGGAAAAAAAACCTGTTTCCACACAACTGCGTCAGCATCATTTATCACTTTAGGCTGAGTCTCCATAATCTGTTTTTGTATACCATTATACATACCACTCATCACACAGACTACATTATAACCTTGCCCTTCACACTTTTTTTAAGACTATAATTTTTGTTAATACTGTTGTCTCCTGCTTGACTAAAATTGCTACACCATGTTTGATAACTGCATAAAAACCTAGAAATACTTCTCTTACTTCTATATCGACTGGCTGTCCATTTTCCGATCTAGTTATTACTGCATACCTTAGAACAATGTTTAGCTGGTCTGTCTACAATGTCCTATGTGGTATTCATTACAATGCTCTAATTTGCTCTAGTAGAAGCACTCAATCATTTCATTTTGAATTGTTGCACTCGGATATCTTGTAGATCCTAAAAACATAAAGTATGAGTTTAATAAAGTTTTCAGATACAAGCAATATAAGAAAAATAATATAAATTAAAATGCAAACAATTTTTTTTTTTTTTTTAGAAATGAAAACCATTACCTTTGGGCGTATCCAAAACTTGCCGCAATATGTGATCACATCAGGTGACAAGCTCTACGAAGAACAGAAAATTTCCATGGTATCCTTCCTTACTTGCATCCTCTCAATGTCCTCTGAAAGCCAAAGAACTCGTTGCTAGGATAAGTATGATATCGAATAACATTGGTGATCCATTTTCTAAAAGGATGCTTCATAGTGAATTTTGATTTCAAGCCTCTTTTCGATAGTATCACTTCTCTTCTAAAGCACATGCTTCAGTATGGCCACTCCAAAAACTGTATTATTTGATTCTTTCTGAAAAATGTCTTCAGCCCCGATTGCCCATACACCATAATTATTCCTTTGCCAGTAGGTAGCATCTAGTATTTTGGAATAATATAGCCAAAAACGATTAATTGGTTCATATTTAGAAACTGAAACGTAGTACGATTTTGAAAAACACCTATTACTCTGTTGGGAGTCTTTGGAAAAGGTCCTGAAGGCTGTAATGACCCTGTCTTTGGAAAATATTCTGAAGGCTGTGATGGCTCCGTATCAAGAATTAGAAGTTTCTCTTTATCACTTAATGTCTTGTTTGCGAAGTTTCCTAAGTTATAAGTTCTACATACATTTTCCAAAAATGTAGAGGTCGGTGGTTTCTCCGCTGTTAAGTGTGTCATGCAGATATCGTCGTCATTCACGACATGATCGGTGGCATCGTCACTGGTAGTATCTTTAGCTGCAATTGTCGTCGAATCTTCTTCAGTAGGCTTCTCAACCGATACTGCAGTGAAGACATAATATCAGTCACTATCAACAGAAATATTTGTGCCAGAAGCACTTGTAGAAGGCGGACTAAACATTTTGTCAATTTTTGGTAATTTTTGTTTATTACCTTCTCTTTCCTAGTGTTGTTTTCGCTTAAAAGTACCACTGGATTTCATTTTTTCATCCATAATTTTAGTTTCATAGTTTATGCAATACCACATAACACTGTACGTACTTCAGTAAAAACTTTGGAAACTAAACGGAGAGGTTATTTGTGCACACTAGAGTACTCACTGTTGTTATTAGAGGAGAAACATAATGTTACTAAAGGTCGGATCACACTTGACCGCACTGAGCCTGCACCAATACTTTTTCTATTGTTTGCACTCATTGAAATTAGTTCAAACAACACCACATTGCTGTCCGACACTTGGTGGACACAACACCTTCACCTACAGGTACTAGTTTTGTTTATTTTTTGACTCTGACAATGTGGTCTCGGCCTGGTGGATTTGGAAAAGCTATAGAGAAAGTTTGAAAATTTCATGTACTTTATGACCAAACGTTGTTTTAGTGTTATGGATTGCCTTAGAAGTGTCTTTTATTATTATTATTATTAATCAATTTCACTTCGAGGTTCATCAGAAGATTGTAAAACGTACATTGTCATTCTAAAATATTCATAAAATTTCGTTTCGTCATTCATCAGATACTGTGACCCACAATTCATTTGTACAGAGATTTCTGAACATTAGTTCCGTGAAACAACTACATTAAAATATTAAAGGAAATTGAAGACTGAGTCGGAACGTGTCTGTCACACGGACGGGACGAGCTACAGACAAGTGTTGACACGAGAGGTACGAGTTATCATGCTAAATGCTAACAAACGTTGTTGGGGAATCGTTCATTTCATGTGTATTTTTTTCTATTTAATTAATACGTTACGAAAATGTTATATGCTACCACTAAACAAGATGCTAAACAATAAAAAATAGGTTCTTAACAAGAAGAAAATTATGTAAATTTAACATATGAAATGCTAAAGTGGCTTTATATTTTTAGTTAGGTAAAAATATTTTTAGAAAATGTCAAAGATATGTAATTTTATCAAATAAATGAGTTCATTGCCAATATTGCAGCAGAGTTGCCTAGCATTCATCAATTGGTCATATAACAACTGATTTTTTGAAGTGGCTAAAGAGAAGAATTTACATAACACAAAGAATTTTGGGGCACTCTACACAACTTTCGAATTTCTTTCACCTGAGTTGCCATTCCTAAAGCCATGTTGCAATCTGTCACATTTATGTTCTGAAGCTGGGAGATATTTTCGCGTGGTCACTTCGAGGTTTGCTGGCAGGGGCCATCAGAGCTTGGGGGCCCTGGTGCATGGCACTGCCTGCCTAGCACTCCTATAGCTACGCCACTGTATAACACCTGCTAAATTTAGGTGATTGGCTGTCTCATTTATACCAAAATTTTGGTTTTATTTCTTGTCTCATAGATTCATAGTTGGTGTAATATCAGCATTCTCAGAATAACTCTCCTTATGGCTACATTAATCTGTGGTATTAGTAAAATCTTGTATTTGTCTTGTTCAATATACTTCAAATTCAGTTCCTAGAATATTTTTAGTTTACTTTATTAACCAAACGTAACAAATATCTGGGAGGAAACCACTGGCATCTGCAACTATCACCGTTGGGCTGTCACCTATGGCTACACATATTTCCTTAATCTGACAAAGATAGGGGTCAGTATCATCTCTGTATTGAAAGTAAATCTTAATGAGGACCACATTCCCCATTGCATACCTATCTCCACACACATTGCATAATTGTAATATTTTTGTACAGCGATTTGCTTTTTGAAGACTATGATGGCACTCAAAGTTTTGCCCTTGTCGAGATTATCTGTGATGTCACTGATGTGTGGGACTTTCCCTTCACTGTAATAGACAGAGGATATCTATTTGCATTTCATCACCAATAGTACGCGTCACAAACAAATGGGGCTGGCGCAGAGAGAGACAGAATTAGGTACACAGGGTATACGACTTTGCCACATTTCTAGTTGGAGACGAATGACTTAGAGTGAGAAAGAAAGTATAGTAATTACGCTGCTTCTACTAATATTACTGCTGTGTAATGATAATAAAAGTAATAGTATGCTTTTTTACAGTGCTTTATGTGCTAATACTATTACGAGAGACAGGAATGTGAGAAAGTTTCAGCTGCAGCAAACAATCAACACTTGTGTAACCACGACAAGCGCTAGATTGTTACTGAATTCGATTGGCTTCTGTCAGGGAGATGACGTACTTGCGCAGAGCCTCGCTAAACTGGGCCGCCTTGATTCATACTGCGCACTATAGTTTACTCACTTCATGTAAAACCAAACTGCTTCCACTGCAGTTTAATTGTGTGATCTTAAGCTGCCCAACCCTGCTCATGGATGCTGAATTTTTATATTGCACTGTGACCATGGCTTTATCGAGTCAAGCAATATTCTGCCATGTGTCATTGCAATTTGATCTGGATCTAAGATTTCATTTTGTCTCTCAAATATTTGCTTGACTTTGTTAGTAACTGGGTTGAATTATTAGGCAAATTGTTTACTTTAAGCTGAATGAGATGGATTGCCTCTCATTGTGGAAATGTGATGTACCTATCATTTGGATGTGCTATTCTAGTAAGATGGCATGACACTATAGTGAGATTGTCTAGCGAGCTGTAGATTGTTTTCAAACTTTTGATAGAGATGGTCTGGAGCTATGGCAGCTTATATTAGTATTTTGTTTGCTTGGTGTTTGGAATCTTCACTAATTCTGCAGTAGTTGGGTGCCATTTGAACTGGTTCTGCCCATCCAAGTCCAGGTCGTTTTGATTGAGGCCTATGAGAAATGGCACAGATGGTGAAAGTAATCTCTGAGTATTGAAGAATTGGTTCATCTGCCTGCATGCCTACACTATTTGCCATCTTTCTCTTCTTACAATATTTCCTCCCTGTATTTTGCAGCCCTCTCTGCATTTAATCTCTTCCTTCTTCCTCTTTCTTTTTCTTACTGTTTCTTCTATCAGGTAGGTAATAATTATGGTTCGGATCTCTAGGAAAAGTCATATTTTTTTCCTGCCTTCTTTTTAAGCGGAAATGCTGAATTAAACACAGATTCAACTTTTCTGATTGTATTTTATATAGCATATAAATGCATATTCAAACCATGTTACTAGTTTTGGTCATATTTTCATAATTTATGGTTATATGGTCATATTTTGAGGAAAAATCTGTTTTTTAATAGTACCAGGAATTCACTAGAAATTAAGATAATTATTCCCAGAACTGCACTTGCATTATACAGAAGGGGGTGGGGGAGGGGGACTAATTTTCACTGTGGTCAGAATTCGCCAGTCAAGAATTAAAGTTATAAATTATTGTCACTCTCTAAACGTAATTTTCCGCCCGCCTTTTAATCTTGAAAATGCAGCAGAAGCATGCCTGTGTCAATCCGCATCAATCAATATCTCAATGAAATATCCTCAGTCTGAGTTAAATTTGCATTGTATCAGTGAGTAGACCTACCGCATAACTGAAAATAAAATTTTCTGAAAGTAAAAGTTATGTAAGGGAATTTAGAGAGGAGTATTTTAGAACAGATGAAAGAGTTCTATTCCATAAATTATCTGAAATTAAAGTGAGTTCTACAAAACTATTTAAAATGTAATTTCCCAATGGTGTAGCAAATGCACGGAAGCAAATTATACTGTCTACATGAAAGACACACTACTAGATAAAATAAATGATGTATAGTTCAGCATGTTTTGATCTATAGTAAATTTAAATGTTTGGTCATATTTTGCCATTTTTAAGGTCATATTTGCCTGCATATTTCTCTTTTTTTTTTCATCATAAAGATCCGAACCCTAGAAATAATGCTCAATAATTGATCTTTGTATCAGTCATCCATCACTTTGGCATTTCTTCTAGTGTCCATATTTTGTTCTATTTATTAATCTTTAAAGAAATTGGTATTTCAGCCATTCGTTGCCAGATTTGTTGCGTGATTTCCCCCATTTCCTGCTTGGGATGCAAACACTTCACTGTGAGGGCTTGTTACAGTCTTCTTTCTTGTGGCTAGTTTCTCCACAATGTTTGCAAGCACCCGATGTTTGGGTACAATATTTGCTAATGTGATCATAGTCACAGCACTGCAGACACTTTGGTACTACTGTGTAATCATTTGCAGAGATGGCACTAAATTCTATGTATATTTTTATTTACTGCTTTATTTGCTTCATTATTTCAAGAGACATACTTCAACTTGATGAACACTGCTTTTAGCTCCGAGACCTGTTCTAAATTTTGACTTGAAACTCTTGAGAAATTAGTTGCTTTTTTATTTTTCCTTCAAAATTTTACTCATAAACTTTATCTTGGAATTGACAAGGCTCAAATGACTTTGGTACATCATACAGAATCAACAGAGGTTTCGTTTTCCATGGCATTTCACATTTCATATTTTCGTTTAGTTCTTCATTTTCCAAGATTTTTCTTAGATCATATTGTTTCCATGTTTAAAGTATCATTTGTGCTATGTATTTTGTTTATTTTTATTTTATCTTTCCCTAATTTTATGATTCTAAATAGTTTATCAACAACATGTTTTGGAATTTTCTTTATCTTGGAAATTATGAAGACGGCTGCAGTACTAACTGTTTTTTTTTTTTCCTTCTATTTTTGACTTGATTGCGGGTAACATCCCTTATTTTGCCACAGCTGCATAACTAGATGCTGGCAGTTTTTTCTGCCTGTTCAGTTCCTTTCTCCGAGTGTCCTAATTTCCTTCTTCTCTTCATTTCTTCCCTCTGTGTAGGCAATAACCACATTGAAGTACACAAGGTTGTATTTAAACTCCCCCAGTCATTTTTTTTTCCTAGCAGTTTGTTAACATAAGTTAACAAATTTTTTGTACATGCTGTTAATTGTGTCATTGCACTCCAATTTAGGATCTAGGCTCTGTTGTGTATTGCTATTAGTTACCTTCTGTCGAGCTCATTATTTCAGCTGTGTCACAAGGCAGGTGGCTGGAGTTCACTCAAGTCAGCTGGTCGCTAGGGTGCTGACACACTAGCTCCATGACGTTGAAGCATAGATGCAATATAGCATGTCTGCGGCCGTTGACGGTAGACTTGTGCTCACTGCTCTCCCATTATGTAGTTGAAAAAAATCAGTCGTACAAAGTATATGTTTAACCCACAGTTAACAAGAGTTTTTTATGTGCACTGGCACGTTCTTTTTATACTGATACAACTTGTATCGTCACACGAAATGCAGTCGGCAACGAGAGCATCATAACACACACCGCACACAGCAGCCTTCAGAATAGTCAGAAGTTGGATAGAGAATTTTGTTAGAGGTGCCAATAATACTACCACCAATAATACTACCTTAGTCACCAGTGTTGCCATTGCACTGGATAATATGCCTTGGTTCAAATCCTGGGTTTGTGGTGTGTGCCATCTTGATTAAGATTGTTAGGCAGTTCCCTGCAGACACCTTCGCAAATGTTGGGTTTGTGCCCCACTCCCTCTCTCAAAGATCATTCATTTCACAATTAAAATATGTATTTTTCATATAGAACAAAAAATATATATGTTTCATAAACAGATGACACTTCAGCTCCTCTATTAGAATAGTGTTCATGGCAGAGGCAGAAGATATGAGCAGTCAAAACTCCACCATTATGTGTCCAAAGAAAATATCTGTCTTGAAAATCACAATTACTAATTTAGAAGCATTTTTGTAATAATTTTCCATTGTTCAACCTCAATTACATAATCCATTTTTATAATACAATATTTTTGTCTCTTAACTGTTCCTACTGTTTAATCCAACTATTATCAAAAAAATCAGCTGATTCACATCAGTGTGATAGACCCATACATGGTGTGTTAGTGATAAGTCTGGCCTCGAATTTTGGAGGACACAGGTTCGAATCCCCATATGGCCATCCAAATTTAAGTTCTCCATGAATTCCTGAAACCACTCCAGGAGATTGCTATGGTGCTTTCTTCAAAAGGGCATGCCCGAATTATTTTCTGTTCCTTGCCACCAGTCCTTTTGCACCTCTAATTACCATGACCTACCACACATAACAGTGGGCTTGCAGCTAAGGATTACAATCCTGCAGTGTTTTCAATCCTGCGGGATTTGCACTAATCCAGCGGGATTGGCACCATCAGTTTTTTAACGCATATATTTAAAATATAGTTATTTAAGCATTAATAAATTAAATAATAAATGTCTCTTAATTAAATTAATAACTTAATGATAAATGATAAAAATTAACAGTTAACAATATTTTAATTCTCAAAATGATATTAAAATTTTTTTGCATGTCTTAAGTAGGTTTTACATTTTTGTTTTTAAATCTAAACCAATTTTTAAATAAGTAATTAAAAATGGAAAATATTCTGTATTAGGTCATATTATGTGCCTTATAATACATCACATCAGTTTAAAAACACAATATGCATAATGGCCAAGTTACCAGAGATTTTTTTATTATTATTATTCTAAATAAACATTCGATAACACCAAGAGAAAGTGAATAAACACTGTAAAGTGTAGACTTGGCTCAGAACATCATCTCATAACTTTTTGTCCCTGCACAAGCACGAGACTTTGTCTATTTTTACAATTGTTTTTTTTTTGGGATTCATTATTATGTCTCTTGATTCTCTGACTGATCTTATAGTTGACTCATTGTTATTAAAAGAAACTACTCACCAAGACATAAACTATCAAGTATTTCAGTTTTACTTTAAGTGGCATAACAAATTTTTTAGAGTGGAAATTATTTATTTATTTTAGTAAGAAAGGAGACTTTCTTATTGCAGTTAAGTTCTCATGGATGTATCAATGGATTTTGTCATAAAAACCCAAAATTTAATACTTGAGGAAGACGGTGGAGGCAACCGTCGAAATGTAATGTTTTTACAACACAATTCGGGGATACAGCCGTGAAGACTTAACTTATAACTTTTTTTTGCCTTCAGTCAAAATAATAACAAGGAGTTGAAGGGACACACGCTATTCACTCAAAAATAATGTACTGTGGTGATTGACAAATCATCCCAAGAGGGATCAATTGAAAACCAGAGAGGCACATGTGAGCAGGTGGCTTTCATCAAAGGACATGTCTATCAAACGCATTGAGATGGCAGCCAAAACAACAATAAGTCAAAGGATATACAATTGCCTTTTGAGAGCTGTTAAATAAATAGGTATGCCATCATTAAAATTACGTTAAAATTAGTTTCGTATCAACAGATAATCAAATTTTCAGTCGCAAATACAGGAAGTTGTCACAATTACTTTATCTGCAAATACAGAAAATGGGAATAAAGTGTGTAGTTCAGGTAACGTGTGCGACACATAAAAAATACTTATTATATAGTTAGAAAATCTTACTAAATACACAACATAACTCGAATTGTAGAAATGCGTACTAAAAACAAATGTAAGTTTTAATGAATATGTAAAATTGTATCTATTTACTTAGGAATGGCAAAGTTTGACAAAAACAAACGTTTATTCACACATTTCAAATTCCAACTGCAAGGGTACAGGCAAAGAGTGCAATTCATCCAATAGAGACTGAGTGGGACAACGATTCATGCAGACCGACACACATTTTCGCCGCATTTTGCGAATTCGCTTAATTTTGTGTGGGATCCGCCAGACTGTCTAATGACGCGGTGTCGTATTTCTTATAGCAGTTACTTGCTTATTCATTAAGAAATACGCTGTGTTGCATTATGATGTGATTCTCTTTATATCGTTATCTTCAGATTACATATCATAGTATGACTTTTTATGCGGCTAAACCAAATAATTAATCTTTAGTCGTTTTCCTTCACAATATAATCACACTTTTATTTTAATACATCGTTTTAAATGCATTATCGGACTTCTTTCTAGTAAGCTCTCCTTAGCCGCTGCTCTAAGCAATCTCTTAGTATCTGTTTATCTTCTCGTTGTTATGGAAACTTCCTTAAAAGAGTATTAACCGGCCCGTGACATGGAACGCCTACTTCAAGGATGTTATTACACTATCGGTAATGCTACAGCCCCCCCAAGTTTACCATACCATTTGACATCCATACCATTATAAATGGTTATGGTAAACTTTCCTGTAAATGTTACCTTTTAGGTAAGGAGAGCTTACATTTTTTTTACATATACGAGGACCGATAGCTTATGTAATATTCCTAAGTGGTTTTCCATAAGCCGCGACTGGTTGGAACAGCATATTGTCTGTAACACACATTTCGACACAGAGTTACTGTCCTTATCACTTAAAAAAAAAAAAAACTACAGTAAGTATATTATACTACAGAATTGTTATTTAATATCATTTAGCTGTCTTGGCCTCCGCCTGTTTACCAAGCATACCATTCAAATAATTAAAAAAAATTCTATTACCTGCCCTTGGTACATTATATTCTTCATAAGACCGATCCTTTTGAACCATTTTACTGTTGTATAACCGGCAACATTATTTAAATCACATATTTGGTCCTTGGACCAGTACAATCAACCCTCGCTAATACGACTGGGACACCATTGTTTCTTGCTAATCTAGCATCATCATCACAGCTTCACTTTTATTTTATTTCTTCAATACATTACATTATATTCTCCCCATAAGTAATAACTTCTCTCCATTCTACTTCATCTTGAATATATTCACATATAGGCTATGAAAGGTACCAACAGTCATTTATAGGTTCTCCCTAGACCTCAGCTATGTCTGTGTTAACCAAATCCCGAACCTTTCGTTATCATTTAAAGGCAATGCCTAGATAGTGGCTTTATTTACAGGAACTGAGTCTTGACTGTGCTGTTGTACCCTCTCTATATGATATTCTACTTCTTAATTCATTACACATTTATTCTATACCTCGTTTCTTCTCCACTCATTCTATTCATTCTAATGCTCCGGTATACATTACAAACTATATATTTTTTTTTAAAAGAAAGTCCTAATAGACAATAAACTTTTATGTAATGGTATGCTGTGGTAACAGCCGAAGACTGCACATCTGACTAAGATAATCAATATTGGTAAGTGACAGTTTCCACTTAGTGGTTATAAACTTTTACTATCGTTACAGTTGAATTGTGCGCAGTCACAACAATCAGTACTATTTACAAGTGTTTTGTGGCACTGAATAATAATATGCTAACTATAATAATAGGAAATTCCAATATGATGGAGTTTATATTTACACACCTGTGCCTTGCACTAGTGTTCAATCTTTTCATTCACCTTAAACTAATTCATCATTTTCTGAGTTGTAGATTCAATATCCTGATTGAATTTGTACACAGGATGAGGCAGTAAGTATAGCTTACCCTTCTACAAACAGAAAATCTTTTTTCTATATTTCCAGTTCACCTTTTCCCAGTTATTCACACAAAACAACTTCCTGTTTACAATTAATCTTACTTTGCCAGAACAGTAACATGGCAAACCAACTTCAAAAATATGTAAAGAACTCTGAAAATGTTCAACACCCTTATTCTGTAACTGCTTTGATTCATAATCACAAACATAATTCTCCCCAACAATGGAAAAAATGTCACAGTTTACATCCTTCAAAATCATCAAACTACCTAATCCATCTACCTTCATTAAAGTCTCTTCCATCCCTTTTACCTGATCAAAGTCACCTGTTCCTTTAATGTCTCTGATATCAAACATTTTTATAGACTTACAACCCTTTTCTACTGATTCATCTGTCTTCGTGTAAGTTTCCACCTGGTTACTTTCATGCTTAAACTTATCTTTTAAGTGAAACCCTTCTTTAACAATTTGTCTATCCTTTACATGATTTACATCACCATTAATTGTGACATCACTCATCTCATATTTTTCCCTTACAGTATTAGGCCTACTATCATTACTTTCAATTGTATTACCTAATGATTCACAATGAATTGCATTCGTACTTTGTTCAAACCCTCTAATTACTAGACTCTCATTGCATACCTTTAGTTCCTCATTTATCTTTGTGTACTGTTTTTCAGCCCTTTCTATATACTTATCTAACTTTGCGTGTGTATCTGTTTCTGATCTAATTATTCGATCCTCTAAAGACCTTTTAGAGGTTTTTATTTGTTCACTTAATTGTGCTTGTATAGCTGTAATTTGTGCTGTGAATTGTGCTCCAAATCTAAATAGTATTTTCTCTAATACACCTACCGTGACTGTTTCATCTTTCTTATTTACCGAACCCGAAGGATCACAAATAACCATTTCACCTGGCATCTGATTAGCCATTCTGTAGAAAGCTAAGCCATACTCAGCGTCCCAAAACTAGTATCAATAAAATGACGTGATATAATAAATTATTTGAATAAACAACGAAAATTCAAAAAAGAAAACGTAAAACTAATCCTACCCGTACATCGCTTCTTTCACAGTCAACTTTCTTCTTACAATCAACAAGTTTTTTAATTACTACAATAAAGATAATTAAGTCTGGGAAACACTTAACTTAAACGTATTTTGTCGCTGTCAGTTTCTACGGCGGATGTTTTCAACAGAGATAATCCCTGGCTGGTTCCCGCTCGGCCGCTAGTAGCGCTGCGTGTTTCCAAATTCCAAGGATTCTCCTCTTCTTTTCTTGTTGTTGTCTGCTATATACTCAAAGTCGTAAATTTGTTTAGTAATTCTTTATTCTTTCTGCAGCACCCAAGTCCACTGCACGATCGCCATGTCGTATTTCTTAAAATATGCTGTTGCTTATTTTATTATTTATTTAAAACAGTCCTGTCATGGTCGCCATGTCGTATTTCTTATAGCAGTTACTTGCTTATTCATTAAGAAATACGCCGTGTTGCATTTACGATGTGATTCTCTTTATATCGTTATCTTCAGATTACGTATCATAGTATGACTTTTTATGTGGCTAAACCAAATAATTAATCTTTAGTCGTTTTCCTTCACAATATAATCACACTTTTATTTTAATACATCATTTTAAATACATTATCGGACTTCTTCCTAGCAAGCTCTCCTTAGCCGTTGCTCTAAGCAATCTCTTAGTATCTGTTTATCTTCTCATTGTTATGGAAACTTCCTTAAAAGAGTATTAACCGGCCCGTGACATGGAACGCCTACTTCAAGGATGTTATTACACTATCAGTAATGCTACAGCGGGATTAAGATTCCTTTGCTGGATTGCAATCCCTACTTGCAGCGTTCCAACATTGTATATTCTGGTAACATGACAAATGTTAAATAATTTGAAGATTGCATTCATATATTAAAAAACAAAAATGTTATCCCACAAATCTCTCCATAATTTTCATTTTTGTCTCTGAAGTTACCCCCCCCCCTCCCCTCAAATACTATGAGATAAAGGGAGAACAGATTTTACTGCAATTTCTTACAATCTGAGTATGGTAACAGTTCTCATCCCATCCACCATGATACCACTCATTCTCCTCACCGGTCCTTTGTAATCTCCCATTCGCATGCATTTGTCTCCTCTAGTTTGTTCTTTGATTTACTGTATTTTAAAGCATTCTGAAGGCCTGAGTGCATAGCAGTGTTGCAGTCACACCAGCAATAGCAAGCAAGGCAGGTTGCAAGTTTTTGGAGGCAGTGTCCTTCAAGTAGATTGCTGATGTGGGGATTGTGATGCAACAACCATTCTGAAAGGAGTGCAAATAACCATATCACAGAGGGTGGTGATGGGTAAAGTTGTACCTATTTGAGGGAGGGGGAAGTCGTGCTAGGGGAAAAGAGTAGGAGACACCTTAGACCCAAGATGTAGCTAAGACCAATTGGGCCAACAATTCATCTCAATTTGGAGGGGGCGGGGATAGCTGATGTAATCTTCGCCCATGCTATTTTTTAAGCTAAGGCAACAAGTGGAGACCAGCGCCAATAAGAAATATCACTGCCAAGTCTTCCAGGACCAGTCATTATCACCGGAGATGCCATCAAGTGCATGATGGAACACCTATAACTATAGGTGCAACTGAATGACTGATTGTTGAGCACAGTGAATACAAAAGGTATATGCTGTAGCTCAGCCCCCCGTTGCTGGCATAACTGTACTGGAGAGTACATTCACATCAATCCTCTAGAGTAATGGTGAATTACAGCATGTTTTTATAACTGATCGGATAAAATACTATTACTTGCTCTAAGATTTAGGCTGCCTGGAACTATGTATGTTCGTTTATGCCAACTAGGGCCACATTAAGCCTTTCTTTTTAGCTTAAATGTTTGCTGTACATTGTGTTATGACTAGGGTTGCTAGCCTTAGAGGGGACCTGCAGTTTAAGGTGGAATCCGAACTGCGGAATGTCCTGGCATAGCTCATATGATCAAACACAAGTCTCAAAATTCCTGCTCCTACCGAGATTCAAACCCGGAACAAGAGCAGCAACCGTTTTGAAAGCAATTGCTTTAACCACTGAGCTACCAGATCGTTACCCTCCACTAAACGAAAGGGATTGCAAATCTGAATGGCAGAATATGTTTCACAGAAGTAACTCCTAGCATTCTCTCTCTCTCTCTCCTTGTTGATAACTCATAGACCAGGTCTTTCCTTCTACCACCAGTGGATGCTGATAATTGCAGCAAGTTGAGACTGTCACCGCATAGTCTTCCAGGGCTGGCCATGATTGCCAAATATGCCACCAGGCACATAATGGAACACCTATTACTATAGGTGGATCTGATTGACTGATTTTTAGGAACAGTGAATACAAAAGGGTATATGCTTTAGCCTAGCTCGCTGTTGCTTGTAGAACTGCACTGGAGAATACTAGAGTACATTCCAGTGTCAGTTATCTAGAGGAATTGTGAAATACATCATCCTGTATAACTGATAGGAAATTATAATAAATACTGTTAGATACACTGTGATAGGCTGCTTATTTATAGAGCTCTCCACTAAATGAATGGGATTGAAAATTTGAATGACAGAACAGAAGAAGATCCATAGGAGTAACTTCTAGCATTCTCTCTCTCTTTGGCAGTGATTGGACAAGAAGTAAAGGAATTGGGTTACAAAACTTTGGTCAGACCATTGCTTGAATATGGTGTTGTAGTATGGGGCCCACATTTTGGGTATCAGATACAGAAGTTGGAAGGGGTGCAAAAAAGGGCTGCTAGATTTGTCACTGAAAATTACTGTAGAACACAATTAGTAACCGATATCATAAGAGTTGGAATGGGATTCATTGGAAGACAGGACGAGGGTGAAGAGAGTTATGGGAATGTACAGGGCATATTTTACTGATGGAGGTGTGGAAAGCTATAGGTATAAGAATTAAAAGTAATGCATAGAAGGGAAAAGATGACCATGACCACCAGCTGGCACTCTATTTCAGGCACAAGGCTGTGGGAATATTTTTCTTTTGCAGGCAAGGGTTGGAATAAGTTGCCAAGAGAATTGATGAATAATTTAACAAAAATATTGAAACAATTTAAAGTTGAAATTTGTAGAGGGCAAAAGGAGGCAGGAGAGGGGGGAAATGGGTTTGTAGGAAAATTGGCTCCAGGGCGTGTGCTTCATCACAATTAAATTAAATGAACAGAACACTTTATTTGGGGCAATGGAAGGATGAATCTGGTAAAAGTAAAATATTGAAGATTTTTTTTTACTTGTTTACATTTTTTCTTCTGTACTTTTTACCAATTACTTGTTTATTGCTCTTTAAGATTTAGTTCAAATGTCTACTGCAGTTTTTTTTTAAGCTTGCTATATTATTATGTAGTCTTCTGACAGTCTTCTTTTGCAGGAATGATTTACTCAAAAATTTGTATGTTTGTTTCACTTCTATTTATTTCAGTTAAATTTTAGTTTCCATGTCTCAGTTCATATTTTCCTAATCTCTAATTGCTGTGATGAAGCTCTTGTTCAGTTTCCTGATAACTACAATTTTTCAGGGAAACAAAGCAAAACCAGTAGTTTCATTTATTGCTGGTTTGACCGCTCCACCTGGACGAAGAATGGGCCATGCTGGTGCTATTATATCAGGTGGAAAGGGTGGTGCACAGGATAAAATTAATGCTCTTGAAAAGGTAAAACTTTTTGTGTTCAAATGAGTTAGAGTTTACTAAGTTCTTCTGTGTTTCTAAAGGTAATGAATATTCATATTTGGAAAAAAAAAAAACCAACAAAAAACAAGAAAAAAAAAAGACTTCAGAAGAGTTAAATGCTATACAGTATTAAGGAACAGTACTGCTGAGAGAAAGTATTTATAATTTTGTTGATTGTATCAAAAAAAATATGTTTTGAATTATTGAACTTTGATTAGATGTATGTGAAGAAGGCAAGTAAAAAAAAAAAAAAATTTACTAATGTCTTAATGCTGAATTAAGTTTCTTTTACAGGCTGGAGTAATAGTTACAAGAAGTCCAGCACAGATGGGAAA
This sequence comes from Vandiemenella viatica, assembly GCA_031002005.1. Lineage (NCBI taxonomy): Eukaryota > Metazoa > Arthropoda > Insecta > Orthoptera > Morabidae > Vandiemenella > Vandiemenella viatica. The sequence goes on from JARYHS010013630.1 coordinate 300,855,348, forward strand.
TGAACTATTGAAGGAAATGAGACGCCTCAGTTTAGCATAATGTGTGGTAATTTTTAATGGTAATTGTTAAAGTGGTCACAGAATTGTTGATTTCTTATTCTACCTTTCCTATAATAACAGAAAGACAACCTAAGAAACAGCCATTTGCTTAGTCCCCCCCCCCCCAAAAAAATTGTAGATGTTGTTTATATTAAATTTTGAAATAATTTTTTTTGGCCTGTATGTTTATATTTTTGCTACTTTCTGTGAAAGACAAGAGAAGGAAATCTGTTTCTTACCATAACTGAAAGCAGAACATGTGGGATGAAATTAAGTCAGTTATATATTATTTCATTTCTCCTATTAATTGTGTTAAAGGTAAATAACATATAGCTAGTCATATGTGTGAAATACATATAATCTCTGTTCTTACTATTTTTTGTCATTACAGGCTTTTAGCATAGATATAGTTTGTTCTCTCTTTTTAAATTAATATTGCCTTTTATAAGTGTTCCCTGTTTTGTTGTTATGTTTCAAGAAGATGGGTTTTGAATAACAATGTAAATATTGAAATAAACTCACTTATCAATGGTTATGGGATAGCAGAAATATTCAGATGCTTACTCCCTCCAATTAAAAATTCGTGTGCTTTAATTTGTGAATGAGCTTATGTGATGATGTTAATAAAATTGTTCCCATCGCAACAATGGACATTTGAAGAAAAAGCAAAGATGTAATTAAGAAAATGAGATTGATACAGCAAAAGTAAGCCATTGCCAGAGTTGTCAAGATAGAAACTAACAAACAAAATAAAATTGTGAGCCAGAAAGCATCTGGACAAAAGTGGTAAGATTGGAGGGCTATCATTGAGGACCTTTAATTGAATATACAATAAAAGGCATTAATAAATTAGTCCAGTTCACTTACAAGTTTTGTGTGGGAAATTATTGTGAGAAATAGTTCATTATACTAAATTTATTATATACAAACCTATTATTAAAATTTATACACATGTTGCATCAGTTCTGCATGATGCAGGTTCCACTGCCAGCCTACCCAGCTGTTAACTATTCAGCTGGATAAACAGTCAAAAGTAAAAACTTAACATTCAAAATCCAGTCCATACATTTGCTACCTTCATCAGTTTAAACAAATAATTGCATCTGTTACACTTTTTTGCCTTTGTTACAAATAATAATTTGTGAATTATTAAGGATAAAATTATTTTTACACTACATAATATTTTATCATGAGCATGTTAAAAATATTAGAGTATATTTAAAAAGCATGTCAGGTATATTTTTAAGATAATTCAAAAATTACCATGTAAGAAGTTATTTATAAAGAGGGTGCCTATTCATCATCACTGATTCTGTTCAAATTTACAGTATATGTAGGGCTTCAATAGATATGAAATTGACCCATGCTGGAGCCCCAAATGGCCAAATGTTTATGACAAACTTTTTTTGTGGATCAGGCAATAAATGTCTGTTAGGTTAACCTCAGTTCCAAGCAGTGGTTGGCATAGCAGCAAGTGTATGGCCTTGTAAAGTGAGGATCTCAGATTCAAGTCTATGCGGAATTTTTTTTTTGTTGGTTTCTTTTTAACTTTTACCTTTTGTATTTATTTATTTCTTTTACGTTTCTGTATTGTATTTATTTATATTTTTACAAAAGGCATTGACTGTCATTATTTTAACAGGAATCATGAGATGTAATATTCATTGCAAGGGGAAGGAATAATTGTCGGCACCTTGCACGCATTATAAATGTTGAGTTTTTACAATTACATGATTGTTTTAAAATGTCCATTCAAAAGAAAACTAGGTTTACATTCATAAAGGGTTCTCTCTCATCTCACACACACAGTTTGGTAGCAAACCATGCATAATGTATCATGTTATCAAATATTGGTGGGGATAGCTGGTGATGTATGATGGAATGTATTTTGATTCATTGTCACCATAAAAATGAGTCGCCAGATCACTATAAAAATGCTCTGGCTCACTGTTGGACCTAAATATGATGGTGTTATGTTATGTGGATTCTTTGGCTTGTAGGTTGTTCTGTTCATTATTACAAAATCCGTACACAGATCGATCTACTGTTCACTCTTTGTTTATTTTAAAACCACATACACATTTCCCTATCACCACCTGCAAGTGATATACTTTATTGACTGTGAATAAGGCAGATCAAAACTTCTTCCCCTACAATTGATGATTCACATCACACGTTCGTGAGTTCCACAACACAGCACAGTCTCTGTGACTAGCTAACTACCAGAAAACTCGGTTCTTCTAGAAACACTTTTCTGCCCTACTTAAAGAGCCCATATATGCAGTATTTCGATCGCCCATATAGAAACAAATTCGACTTGAGGCAATACACGCTGTCACTTAGCACTCGCCTCCGCGCCAGTGCTCTGTTTCCTTCAACCATGCTAGCGTGTGCCGAACTACTTTCAACAATCACTCTCTCACTTCTACAATGCGCACTTTCACACTCCACAATGCCTCATTAAGTACTGAGCCTTTACAAAGAACTAATCATGCTTCAATACTTCTTTTGTCTCTCTTATAGCAGAATACTTTGTTAACTGTCAATAATACACACTTAAATATGCACCTGCCTATTCACTTCTATTAAACCCTCTGCACATTAACCTGATAAAATACCATCTCGCCAGCATCCCCCCCCCCCCCCCTTGTTTTATATTTGCTACTTGAAACATACACAGAGCACAATAGCAAATATAAATTCACCAAATTTAAAGAGACTGTTTGTTATATTATTAAATTCAGTGTACAATGAAATCACATCCAAAAAATTACATTGTCTCTAAACTGCAAAGCCTGGTGGTGACAGGTCATCAGTTACATTCAATTCCAAAAATTATACATATATCACAGATTTCTGCTTACAAAGTATCATACACAAATAATATTAAATTATCATCCATTACAAAGATACTAAAATTACCATGTCACACATCAAAATGTTCATTTCTCAACTATCCACACAAAGTGTCCAAAATCAATAACAGTTCAGTAGCATTCGAAATGTTCAAAAATCAATAGAAAACCAATGTCCTGTTACGATGCAATGTGAACAAAAAGAACTGAGGTGCTAAGACACTAAACCAGTGTTTGTCTGAGCATGTAAATAGGACTGGCTAATACGCAGTCATTACAGCTACCAAAGTAAGGTACTAATTATAAACAGAATGTAGTAGACAATCTGATTACATGTGAATACTGTGAGCCATAACCCCCCTTTTCAAATAAACACTGAGGGCTGAGGGAAAGGAAAGAGAAAAACAAAACCCTTTCACCAAACTTATCACTTTCAAAAATTCAAGCTAGTGTTCTTAGTTTGATGGTAGCATATGCTGTTGTGGCCACACAGCGAAGCCGTCAACACAGGTATAGTGTGAGTGTCCTTATGTTCCTACTAAAATGGAAAATTACTTTGGGGCTAGCGTACCTTTAGTGCCCAAATGTATGAAAACCATTTATACTCTACATAAGCAATAAATGTAACCACAAAGTGCAATGAAATGTGATACACAATTATTTCCTTATTTAAAACATATCCTGACATCCAGTTGATACAGGTATTGGAACTCAGTGGCATCAAAAGAAATTCAGACTCTGTACACAAAGTCAAACTCTGTATACAAAGTCAAACTTTGAACACAAAATGTATAACTATTGTCACCCTTGATCTTATCATATATATTATTTCTAAAAGGTTTTTTTTTTGTCACAAGCCTGTATCTTCCTTCATACTTAACCGAAATAAATGAATGAGGTGTCATTTTAAAGCTTATGTATGGTCTCCACTCTGGCCACATCATATTTTAAGAAAGAAAGTTTTCGGAATTCGACCCTTAAAGGGCAAAAATGTCTTTTTTTTCTAAAATGCTGTTTTCTGTGTTCCGAGTCATTTATCTCAATGGATATCTATCTGAAATGGTTTAATGAAGCATCATTTTAAAAGATTAAGATCTCCGCTTTAGTGATGTCGTATACTAAAACAATTTTTTTTTTTTTCGGAATTCGACCCTTAAAGGGCAAAAGTATCAATATTTTTGAAATGCGTTTTTGTGTCACGAGCCATTTATCTCACTTCATATCTAACCGATACAGATAAATGAGGTATCGTATTGGAGACTAAGGTCTCTGCCGTGGTAACATTATCTTTTAAGGAGTAGTTTTACAAAATTCTGCCCTTAAAGGACAAAATTGTCAATTTTTCTAAAATGCGTTTTTTGTGTCTCGAGCCACTTATCTCCATGGATATCTAACCAAAATCGGTAAATGAAATAGGATTGTGAGGAGTAATGTCTCAACTTTGTGACATCATATTTTAAGAAAGAAGTTTTTTGGATTTCAACCCTTGAAGGGAAAAAGTAGAAATTGTTCTACAATGCATTTTTGTGCCACGAGCTACTCATCGCCCTTGATATCTAATTGATATGGATAAATGAAATATAATATTAAATACTAAGGTTGTTAGGGGCTAAGCCGTATCGGGATAAGGGTATCGGCTTGTACACCTAAACTTGAAGTCTTCCAAAATGTTGCCAAAAGTTCGGGAAAAGTTCTATAACCGTGAAAAACCTTGGAGAATGCTAACTGTATGATGAAGACGGCCGCCACTTACAGAATTAGTAAGGTACTAAAATTAAAATGAAAGTCGAAGTCCAAATCACTGAAGTATATATTCTTAAAATTTTCACAGAATTTACGTAAAGTCACAGTTAGCAATGGCAATCAGAGAATATCATTTGCCGAAGATCACAAGTCATGAAACAGAACAGACCGCACCACCCCGAATGAAAGTAAAAGTTCACAATGATGAACACATGTCGGAAAAGTTCAAATTTCTATGGTTGCCTATCCTGTTAGTAATGGCGTCAGTCAGCCATGCTGCCCAATTTCCGGTTTCCCATCAGCCACCGCAAGCCGGTCTCACTCAAATCCGCATAACAACGTACTACATGATACCTCGACCAGATACTTCAATGAAGTGCGGACGAGACCATGTCCGGGCTACCTTTTTTCAAAAATGGCCTATTTGTTAACTGAGAGCTTCCAGAAAATCACAAGATGAAGAGTGTAAGGAGACAAGTGTAGTGATGTGGTTGGTTATGTTTTTAAAGTTTCCAGACCGGTGTAAATGAATTTTGAAAGTTTGTTAATCGGAAAGCACATTTGTTTAGAGCAGTGGTTCCCAATTAGTGGTACGCGTACCTCCAGGGGTACGTGAGGTTGCTCCCGGGGGTACGCGAGGTATTCAATAAGACAATTGAAAAAATAAAACAATTACGCAAACATTACTACCGCCAAAATATATTTTAAGACAGTCAAACGGTGTGTGTGTGAATTACATTTCTGTAATGCTGTGGCTGTGCGAAGCACTAGACTGGAATGAACGCAAAGGCAAATGTAGCTATAAGGGGGTAAGCGAGGTTAAGCTCTTTCTTGAAGTGGTACTCGGGAAAAACTATTTGGGAACCACTGGTTTAGAGTATTGCCGAACGTCACATCCGAAATGTGAATTGGCTAAAGTTTAAAATATCAAGTTCATACTATTTTCAAAGTGTTCCCCAGCTTCTGCCGAGTTCAGTGGTGTAAAAATCTTTTAAATCGGTTAAGGATATCAAAAGTTATTGAATTTCTAAAATTTGCTGATTTCCTAAGTGGTGCAAGAATTTATTCACTTTTTGTTTAAAGTCGGTTGTGGCCTGAAACTATTTTTAAATCGTACATTTATTTTATTTAAGTACTTTAGAAAAGTATTTAGTTCGTGAAATGTGTTAGCCGGAAAGAAATCAAAATTACAAGTTGGTTGCTACGACGTCACCTGGAAACGGATTTTTATTTATTTATATCTTCTGTTTATTAGTTGATGGCTATTGGAAACTTAAAGAATATTTGCTTGATGGTTATTTAGCTTGGTTAAATCTACTTTTAAACCTCTGAAATTACTTAGATGTGCTGGAATTTATTATTGAACTCCACCCATGTGGTGATGCTTTAAAAATCATATTTACTGCTTTAAACCTGTCGGAAACTGCAAGTTATTAGTGAATTTAATATAAAACGGTGAAATTATACTTATGAAAGTGCTTTACATTGGTCAATTATGTGGAATATTAGTGAAATGTTTGTTTAACCAAACCTGTTTATTTTACTTCAGAATTATTATGGATTAAGCTCATTTAGGTAAGTTTATGGTTTATATTTTATCAGAAACTTCTTATTTATGGTTGTTATGTGTTGTTTATTTACTTTTCTGAAACTAAAGTGTTATCATCTCGATTTCAACTATAGTATCATGTACTGAATGTTAACCTCAAACTTCGTCGGATTTTAACTGAATATTGAAAATAGAGAGTAAGGTAGCTTACAAGGTTTCTACCGTGGTAACATTATATTTTAAGAAAGGAATTTTTCGTAATTCAACCCTTAAAGCGCAAGTGTCACTATTTCTAAAATTAGTTTTTTTTTGTGTTTCGAGCTATTTATCTCCCTGGATATCTAACCAAAAAAGATAAATGAAGTAGGAGTATGAAGAATAATGACTCAGCTCCGGTGACATCATGTATTAAGAAAGTTTTTTTTTTAAATTTAATCCTTAATGGGAAAAAGTATAAATGGTTGTACAATGCATTTTTGTGTCACTAGCCATTTATCTCCATTAATATCTAACTGAAATAGATAAATGTGGTATCATTCTAAAAAGTAAGGTGTCCGATGTGGTAACATCACATTTTAAGAAATTAATTTTTCTCAATTGAATAAATATCAGTATTTCTAAAATGCGTTTTTTGTGTCTCAAGTTATTTATCTCCATTGATAATTAAACAAAATTGATAAACGAGGTATCATTTTAAAGATTGAGGTCTTCGTAAGGTCTTAGGTTCCGTTACACCACATTTTAAGAAAGAAATTTATCAAAATTCTAATCTTAGAGGGGAAAAAGTATTAATATTTCTACAACGCATTTTTCTGTCATGAGCTATTTATTTTCCTTGATACCTAACTGAAATTAATAAATGAAGTATCGTTTTAAATATTAAATTATCTGCTTTGGTCACATCATATTTTAAGAAAAAACTTTCTCCAAATTCGACCCTTAATATCATCATTTCTAGAACATTATTTTATTTATTTTTTATGCTGGTTGATATCTAACCGAATATATGAGGTATCATTTTAAAGACCAAGGTGGCTGCTTTGGTCACACCATTTTTATAAAAGAAATTTTGTAATTCGACCCTTAAAGGGCAAATTATTTCTACAGCGTGTTTTTTTTAATTACAAGCCATTAATCTTCTTTGATACCTAGCCGAAATCGATAAATATCATATCGTTTTAAAGATTTAAGGTCTCCAGTTAGGTAAAATCATAAATTAAGAAAGAATTTTCCGGAATTTGGTGCTTAAAGTGGTAGAGAAAGTTCAGAGCCAAGTCCCTAGATTGCAGCAGCAGGTATCACAGAGATTTCAGTAAAAAAATTTTTCATACAATGAGTAGCATTCGGATATTTTTTTCTGTTACGGAAACATTTTTGTTTTGCTATACAATTCCTATGCAAACAATTTATTCGCACAGCAACACATATTACAGAGATGTTGATTTGCTGTGTGCATTTTGTTCAGATTGATTGTATTAGTTAAGGTCAGTGAAAGTTTGTCGTACATACGGAATTTTTTAAATTTTCCTGTTTCGTAATATGTTGTAAGTATTTTGATGCGTACCTATTACACTACAAAAAATGATTGCTATAAAAGTGGGGTTCTATTTTTCACTATATTACAAGCATTTAACTATTCATCACATTTTATTCATGAAATTTTCGCACGGGTCGTCTAGTAATAATATAATTATGGTTAAACTATTTCACTATAATGGTGGTTATTCTCTGTGGCTTGTGCTTTTGGCACAAAATTATATCCACATACTGCCAAAATAAGACATGGTAAAAACACAGAAAGAGTTTCTCCCAATGAAGAAGCAAAAAGTGGCTCTTTGAAGGAAACCAAGTAATTTCTTTCGCACTTTCCATTGCTTCTTTAGTCTGTTGAGAACAACTTTTTTTTGTGTTGTTCATAGCAATGAGTATGAAAGAGAGTTTTGTAGCTTTATAAACAAAAGCAAACGCTTTGTATCCAATATCTTAGTATTACTCCCTATCAGTTGAGGTGAGTTGGAAAGACAGTCAGAATCTTGAGGTGTACTTAAAGTAGGTGGTTTCAGATATTGGATGGCAACAGCATCATTGAAAGGTTTTATCATCTGGACATTGTCTTGAAAAATCCAGTCCTAATAGTCTGATGCGGCTGGGATGGTAAGAACACGTAGAGATTGTGTAACCGTAAATGGTTACAGATGTGGTGTCTCAACAGTACCTGTGAAAAATTTTATAACCTGGACCTTTACCTTATCTTGTGAAATCAAGTCTTGATAGTCTAGTGTGACTGGAATAGTATGAACATATAGAAACAGTAGATGGTTAAGGATATGGTGTCACAACACTATCACTGACAGGTTTCTATAACCTGAACAGTATTCCCTGGTGCAAAACATCTGAAGCCAGCCCTCAAAGAGATTCCACTCGACTGCCTGACATCACAGTTTTACGTTCTTTGTATGGAGGGCGATTCAAATGGACCAAAGGCGGCCAAGGTCATATGAGGTCACCCCGCTAGGCGGCAGAACCATCCAGTGCGTATCATGAGAAACTTAATCTGCACATGCATCGGCCACAGATACTCTATTCTGCCACACCATAGCCCGAGTCATCTGGGGTTCCCAATGATGTCTGGCTCAATGTGTTTCAAGATGCGCACTCGGTGAACAGTATTTTCCCAGTCATTAAGTGCTCACCTTGTGTACAAATACTTTCTGATGTCTCAACACTTGCGTGACGTTAGCAGTCTGGAATACAGTCTGGAAGACAGTCTAAGGGCGCACTCGGTGAAATGTTGTTAAATGAATTTATTAAGTGCTCGCCTTGTGTAAATCTACAAATAATTTCCAGTTTCTCAATGCGTCAAGCATTTGCTCAGCCGTTAAGTGCTACTGAAGCATGCAGAAATATTTCGGTAGTTCCGCCTGGTGTCTGTTTGTTATTATCGAAACGCATTAGTGATCTACAGGTATTTTCCTGTGTCTCAACACTCTGCAAAGCAGCCACTGGTCAGCGACAAGTAAATGCCCAGCCATTATTTGTTTCGAAACCGTGGAGGTATTCAGAGTGGAGGTGTAGAATGTGGAGCTCACGACGTTGATGGCTGATGTCACAGCACTGCCACTGGCTATAAAAGGGACCTGGCAAGTCCGCACAGGTCTCTGTGCCAGTCTGTCTCTCACAGTGTAGGATTGTTACAGTAAACTTTTACTTGCTTGCTTCGTACAATGTTGGTCATACTCTGATGCAGGTAATGTTCAATAACTTTAAATGTTTTATTGTGTGTGTATTTTATTGTTAACACTGATTTATCTTTTTATTTTTAGATCTTCCTGTGCTATCCGCCTCTCAGGTTGAAGAGTTCTTTAATAACCGTAAGTTAATTTTTCTTTTCCTAACTGCAAGTTTACGCTATATATATTAAGACTTATTTTTTGTTTTCCATAGTTTGTACTCGAGTGTGGTGATGAATCTTTGACTGCCTTGCCCGGCAAGTGTTTTTTATAATTTCCCTTTGCTGTAGATTTTTTCATGTGGTGTTTGAAACTACAGATTTTTATTTGATTTTTTTTTTTTTTTTAAAGGTCTCACCGAGTGTGGTGGGTGAGCGGTTTGTGCTCTGGCCTCGCATTTGGGAGGATGCTGGTTCAAGTCCCCATCTGGGCCTCCAGATTTGGGTATTCCATGGTTTCCCCAAATCACTCCAGGCTAATGCCGGGAAGCTTCCTTTAAAAGGCCATGGGCGATTCCTTCCCGTTCCTTGTCCCCAGTCCCATTCTACCTCTAATGACCTCGATGAGGCGTAAAGCATTAAATAAAAAAGAAAAAGTGTGCAGTTGATACTGCTACTACTAGTAGTAAAAGTTTGTCTATATAAAACTTTATATTTTTCCCCCCTTGTATATGTGTTTGAAACTAGATTCAGTTTTTTTGTTGTTTGTTATTATTGATCTTCCTGCAACCACATCTTCTGAGATATCAAACTATTTCATGAACAGTGAGTTAAATTCCTTCTCTTACTATTAATAGTTTCAGCTTTATCTAAATATACTAAGACTGACTTTTTTTTTCTTTTCCCACAGTTTGTCCTCATGATACTGGTCACCATAATGAGGAGACAGTGGGTTCAACTTGTGGTAGGTAAGTTTTGCATGCCTGAAACTTTATATTTTATGCAGTTGATTTTTGAAATTACAGATTATTTTTGCTTTAGATCTTCCTGTGGTCTTCGACGAGCTTTTGAATAACTAAAGGGAGGGTCCAATAATAGTACTAGTGGTAAGTTTTTGTTGGTATAAAACTTTATTTTTTTTTTCAAGTGTGTTTGAAACTGTTTGTTTGTTGCCAAACTTGGGGCTCTTCAGTAATAGCACTGCCATCCGATTTCCAAACGTAGAAAGCCATTATCAATGTTGATAACAATAATGAATATTGTTTTCTTTGGACAATCCTTCTTTCCATGAATAGGTGACAGAGAAAAAGTTAGCAAGTATATTAAAGACATTCAAAGTACGAATTAAATTTCGCATGCATAAACTTCCCAGTAAAATTGTCCACGCTCGTGCCAACGGCCAGGAAATAGGAATTGCTAATACTACAGGAATACGGCTTGAAGTATGAATATAAATATGAGAGGCAACATCATAAATATTCAATCAGTGTCTATGGCTTGGAACAAGATGGTGGAAAACAGAGTTGTAGGTTCCCTCCATCTTAGTGCAGTCAAATGTGGTTTCCATATTAACGTATTGTTGATTGCAGAGGGCGAAGATAAGTTTCACTACTGCTGGATCAAGCACTTGTCATGGTTAGTTCTGCAATATCTAATTTTCAGCATAATGCACACATTTGTTATAGGTACCTGCAGCATTTCAGGCGTGAAGATCTCTTGGGGCGACATTAGATTGCGTAGAGTCGATCTACCCAGCAACAAAGACAAACCCTTAAAGTTTAAGGATTTTGTTACCAACATTGTGCACCATTCATCATTTACATGGACTTTGAATGTTTGTTAAAATCCTTGCAAATCCAATCCTAACACCTCCCACTCCACAGCAGTCCAGCAACACTTCCCTTTTGATGCGGCATATCAGGTCATTTGTGCATATGACGATCAGCTGAACCAATTAGACTCATTCTTGGGGGAAAACTCTGAGATGTGGCTAGTAGAACAAATCGTGAAACTGGCACATGACATTAACGAAATTTACAAGGCAGTCACACCTCTTGCATTGTCAGCTGATGATGAAGCACAATTTACCTGTGCTACGGTATGCCACATCTATGGTGAAGGCTTTGCATCAGGGGCCGTTAAGGTTCACAGTCATCGTCACATCACAGGTAGATTCAGAGTAGTTGCACACAATAACTGTAATTTACAGTACAAGAATCAAAGGTACACCCATCTTTTTCTATAGTTTGTTTGGGTATGATGCGAAACTTAATTGTTGGGGCCTTAGCACACCTCGAAAAAGATGGGATGAATGTCCTGCCTATTACATTACATTTAATTTTCTAAAAGGATTAATTGTATGTCAATCACATTGCGGTTCCTGGACTTGTACTGTTTCATGCAGTCCCATTATGTAAGCTGGTTGGAACCCTTGAGGAGTGTGATATGTATATTACCAGTGCGCATTTCACGGACCCCGAGTAGTTCCAACTATTTAAGCAACAGGGATTCAATGAGGAAGCTTAAAGAGGCCCCGCTCCCTCCAAAGTAAAAATTTTATAGTTCATTGTCAGAGGCTGAAATTTCGGACGATGACTACAAACACGCGACACTAGTTTTCCAGATCCAAAACTTGGGTGAATACACAAGTGTGTACATGGGACAGATGTATGGCTACTTGCGGATCTGTTTGAAAAATTTAGAGGAAGTACACCTCGCCCACTATTTCACAGTCCCAGGTCGTTCATGGCAGGCCATATTAAAGAGATTGCGTGTCCACAAGCTTCTCTTCATCGAAAGTGGGATTTGTGGTGGTATTTGCCAGTGCTTCCTTAGGTACACCACAGCAAATAACTGTACATGGCAGGGTACACCCACGATGCACCTGAAACTTTCATCATGTATTTTGATGTAAACAATCTGTACGATTGGGCCATGTCAGAGTATCTACCCTCCGGATGGTTTGATGGTTAACAGTCAAGCAGATTGCCAGCATAGACTTCATGAGCGTAGCAGCCGACTCACCTAGGGGTTTTGTTTTAGAGGTACAGTCCCTGGCCAATTTATTAGACGCACTACAGTTTTTATGCAAATTTTGATTTGTGGCCAACTAAATAAGTTTTTTAATACATAAATTGCAATAAAATTATTATGTGTAGTCTGCTTCATGACACAGGTGATATAACAAATAAATAAAACACAGTATTTGTTGAAAATATTTTATTTCAAATAATCACAACAAAATATTAAAATATTGTGAAAATGAAAACATTAGTTTTAATATCTTGTTGAGCCACCTTTCGCAGCTATGAGAGCCTTAATACGACGCAGCATGCTGTTGATGCAGGATTGTACAGTGTCCTGCATTTGTGGATGATATCACACATGGATGATCTTCTCCAAGAGCTGCATTTTTGTCGTGATGACATCTTTTGCCATCTCCGTCTTCATGAGTTCCCGTACATTTTCTATGGGGTTCATGTCGGGACTGTTACCTGGCCAGTCCAACAGAGGGATATTTTGTTCCTTCAGAAAGGTTTTTACCGACCTGGCTGTGTGACAGGGAGTGCCATCCTGCATAAAAATAAATGGTTCTCCATTCGGGAACCATTCTCTGACCTGCGGTATTAACCATTTTTGCAAGACTTCTTAGTACTGGTCTTGCCTCATTATGCCTTTAACCACATAAAGACGCCCTGTACCCTTGCCACTGATGACAGGCCAAATCATCACCTTTGTTGGGTGTTTTACGGTCTGAATAATGCAGTTACAATGGAATTTTTCTCCTCTTCGACGGCACACATGCTGACACTTGTTACTTAAAATTTCAAACGTGCTTTCATCGCTGAAACATACCTGTAAAAATCAAGAAACTTAATAAATATATCATTAATAAATGTAGATAGCATCTATCATATCGTAAATAATAATTTTAAAGTTAAATTACCGATTTCCAGAAGTCCACATCCTTATCATACCACAGTTTAGCCCACATCAGACGTTTTGCTTTCATTGCAGCTGTTAACTTGGGTTTTCTAGCAGTTCAACAAGCCTTGAAATCAATATCCTTCAACTTTCTGCAAACAGTGCATTCAGATGCATTCACATTAGCTTCTTCCAGTTGAGAGTTTATCTGTTTCGTTGTTGCAAATTTGTTTTCTAGATAAATTCTTTTGAGAAATCTTTCTGACCTTGTGGTGAAAATTGTCTTTCTTCCACATTTATTCTTCCTTCTGGGGCTTAATTCTTCACCTGAATCAATTTTCTTCTTTATGCGCCTCACGCTAGCATCGGTTAATTTCAACCTTCGTGAAATTTCCCGATTGGAATGCATTTTTGTACTAACGAGGGCTTTGATTTCTGCTTTTTTACGTGGTGTAATATCTCCTCTTTTACCCATTTTTAAAGGTCACAATCAGTAATATCCGATTATTAAATAATCACTTGAGATGTTGATATTACACAAATGATAATAAAAGTGAACAAAGAAACAGAGCAGTTACTCGCGAGAACACCACTGAACAGGTCCGTACCTGTACACTGTACTATGCACACTGATAGCCACAATAAGTCAACAATCCAATGTCAAATAGCAACAATAGACATAAAATTGAACAATGAAATAAGTGCCCTAAATAACTGTTATAAATTTTATGATTAATTGTATTAGAAATAGTACTCAACACATAATTATTACAAATAATACTAAAGATTTGCAGTGCGTCTAATAATATGGCCAGGGACTGTAGATCTGACGATTCCCTAGGATATACACAACTTTCAGGCAGACCTACCGCCATGTCCTGACCACAAAGCCACCCCTGGATCTACTTCCTCGAAGCTGATGACTATGCTGGAGGATAAGGTTTGGTATGTTCATCATTACAGAGTCGTCCAGCTTGGGGATGAAGTTGGGCATGGTACAACAAGTAATATGTTTCAATCACTCACCATAGTTGAAAGAATACATCTATCTCAACACATGTACTCATCAGTCAGCCAAGTCGGAATTGGAGAGAGCCTTTTTCAAACTTGTAAACAATTCAATTTTGGGGATAGAAAACACCAAGGCGTGAAATTGTGCACAGGTTGGGTAAGCCGCCGTGGTGTCCACAAACACGTAGCTTCACCACACTTAAAGCATATGACTATTTTCGAGAATGACTTTGTGACTCTTGAGACAGCGAAAGTGTGAATACTTTTCAACAAGCCACTCTACATCAGGATGTGCATTCTTGATCTGTCTAAACTGCAATGTATTGATTTCACTATTAATTCATCATTCCACAGTTTATACGCCCGAAATTGCTTTATATAGACACAGACAGTTTCATCTATTTGGTGAATGATTATGATCCATATGAAGTAATAAAACACAACAGAAGGAATGCGACACATCTATACTAATATTATAAAGCTGAAGACTTTGTTTGTTTGTTTGTTTGAACGCGCTAATCTCAGGAACTACTGGTTCGAATTGAAAAATTCTTTTTGTGTTGAATAGACCATTTATCGAGGAAGGCTTTAAGGTATATAACATCACGCTGCGACTAATAGGAGCGAAGAAACAATGGAAAATGTGGAAAAAACGGGGAAAATTATTCATCTTTGAGGGCTTCTGTCGCGTGCGCTGCGAAAACGGTTCAAGATACCAAAAAAATATGTACGAAAGGATTATTCCTCTTGAAATTATCTAAAAAAATGTCTGTGACAGTATATGTCTATCTTTTAAGATTAACTCACTAGAACCGTTTTTATGGTAATCAAATTTGGTCGAAATTAATGCATTATTACCAATTATTTGTTAGAGTTGTATCAACATAATAATATTAATCTTTATCCAAATAAATGTGTTGTTGATTAAGAGTATTTAATTGTGAACAAAATTGTCTTTGACATCACTTAATTTCAATGAACATCTTAGAAGATATTACGCGCGGTCGGCTCCCTTCTGAACGGTTGTATGCAGCATTATTTGTTTTTGCGATATAATATTGTCGTGTAATAATACTTTTTAAATACTATTTCATTTTGTTTTAAGGATAATATTTTGGTTCTAATAATTTCACAATTATTAACACTTTTTTTTAGTTTTGATGTAAATAATTAATTATAAGTAGGTGTCATGGTTTTCTTTATAGCATTGTTTACCAGTAATAGTAAGGGGAACTAGAGCAGACATTGTAAAGTCTTGCCTTAAAAGTTCCCCATTATGGAAGTTTGTTAACAATTTAAAATTAACTACAAATATGAGAGCACATTTGGGGGGAGGTAGTATAACTTTTCCTTCAAAGTTACTTTTAATAGGAGACGGGAAAGTACCTCATTTTGAAAATAAAATTGAAATTGATCGCGATTTAGGAGAAAGAGTAAGTAACATTGAGGACTTAATATCGAAAGTTTACCCTGAATTCAGCGAAATAGAAAATAAAGATCATCAATGGATGTGTCAAAGGGCAATATTGGCGGCGAGAAACAGTAGCGTGGACGAAATTAACGTCCTAATTTTAAGTAAACTTCCAGGAGACATAGTTACCTACACATCTATTGATAACGTAATGGATCAAGAAGATGCGGTACATTACCCACAAGAGTTTCTTAATTCTTTGAACCCAAGTGGCCTTCCTCCATATTCCCTCAAGTTAAAAATAGGTGCCCCAATAATTTTACTTAGAAATCTGAAACCACCAAATTTATGAAACGGAACCCGACTTCAAATTAAATTTCTACGCAATAACGTGATCGTTGCAATAGTTTTGACTGGTCCAGCAGTTGGTCAAACAGTGCTTATACCTCGCATCCCAATGATTCCAAATGATTTACCTTTTAATTTTAAAAGAATTCAATTTCCCGTTAAGCTATCTTTCGCCATTACAATTAATAAATCACAGGGGCAAACATTTAAACACGTAGGAATCGATTTACGTCAAGACTGCTTTTCACACGGCCAACTATATGTCGCGTTGTCAAGATCGGGTTGCGGAGAAAACCAATATGTTCTTCTGCCACAAGAAAATAAAACTAAAAATATAATTTACGCAGAAGTACTTTAAAATAATTATGTTCTTTTAAAAACTTAAAAACTAAATTTGCAAAAAAATTGTCTAAAATAATAACAGAAATTGACGCGGACAAAGTCGTGGGTAACTGCTATAATTTATAAAGCTGAGGAGGTTGTTTGCAAAAATAAATATGATGCCCAAAATAACTATTCCACGCGGACGAAGTCGCGGGCACAGCTGGATATAAACTCAACAATCATTTCAATATAGATCCCTATAACAAGAAGGCTGTTGGAGTGATGAAAGATGAGGCGAATGGTTCCCTGATTGTGGAGTTTTCGGGTCTAAGGTCGAAAATGTATTCATTCCGACTAGAATCTAACCAGACCTCGAGACAGGCCAAGGGTCTGAGATGTACAGTAACGAAAAAGCTGACTATTGAAGATTATATAGAATGTTTACATGGTGCACCACCCAAGTATCACTCTGAAAAACGTTTTCATTAGAACCCATACACTAGTGGGACAACCAAGGGGCAAGTTGTGGTAGCGTCAGCCCGTCACTCCTGGTCCCTCGCACCCCTCACCCTTTATTACCCACACACACACACGGGAATGTTCAAGGGAATGTTCACTTCACCGTTACGGGCCAGACCCTGGTGTGTGTAGTGGAAAATTGTTGGTATACCTGTATGCTGATGGGCCCCCTAGGATTTTCAACAAGACGAAATTCCTAGGGGCTGTTTGAAGGGTCACCTCTATCTTTTGGACATGTTATACCTGAAATCTGCAAAATATTGTACGAGGAATCCAGGAATGATTATATGAAGGTAAATGTATGTAAACATTTTCGTTTATATATATATATACTGGGTGGTTATAATTAAACTTTCCCTATTTAACGCATTATAACACGGAAACTAATTACTGTAAGAGTATCAAACTTGGTAGCATTGATGTTAAGGACATGGGGAAGAAAAATAATGCAGAATCAATTCAATTGAAACACTTTAATGTGCTGCTACAGTACATCATTCCATTACATATGGTAACATTACTGCTATAAAAGGTGCTCAATATGGTGCCTATCAGCAGAGCCCGCTCTAGGGGGGGGGGGGGGGGCAAACCGGGCATTTGCCTGGGGCGCTAAAATTTAGGGGCGCCATTTCGGCTGTAAGTGTGAGAAAAATATTAACAATATTAATGGGTTAAATACCCAATTAATAAAAAAAAATCCACATACCGATTTTTTAGTTCGTTAAAAACTTACAGTTCTTAGCTATTTGGGTACGCCTCTAGAGACTTCGAAGAGACGGGGCGCGGACCTCAAAGGGGCGCACCATTGCCCAGCCGCCTCTGTGTGAATTCCGCCATAGGAGCAACTTCAAAATGCGCCGCATCCGCGCCATGTCTCAGCCCGAAGTCCACGCCACGTCTCTTCTGTGTGGATTGGGCCATAGCACGCGAGTAGAACGCATTGTTGTCTCAATTTGCTTATTATTGCTAATTACAAAAGTGGTTTCATTACACAACAGCATTAGTCTTACTATTACGTTATTAGTGATAAGTGGAAGTTCATAAAATTTACTTCAGGATTTCATAATTTCTAAAGGTAAGTACATCTATGATTAAACTGTTATTTAGTTGGATATACGACATAGGCGCACAACGACAAAAGCACACAACAGAAGCCCAGTAGGTGGGGGCTGTTACACCTGCCCTCGGCTACCTGCTCTGATTCCGACGTTATACTGCCCACAAGTTACTAGACGCGGTGAAAAGGAGCGTTTTTCGCAATTGCAGCTAGACTCTAACACATGGAATCGATAGTGCTTGGCGGGAGATGCTGAGTATTTATTTTATTGAATTGACGAACCAAATCAATATGGATCTTAGTTATTGGAAATCGAAGTGGAATAATTTGCATAATAATTTCTTCTCGTAATCCGAGCCTCACATATTTGTTGTACAAATTAGATACAGGCATCGTAAGTGTTTTGGTTGGGTTAAATTACATACGCTAGCTTTGATCACTTGTGAAAATACTGTAGTTTAGTGGGTGTGGGACAGTACTTACAATCATTAATAAATAAATAATATTACCAGCTGCTGATTACCGATTAGTTACTTCACATACCATTAGTATATTTAATTTCGAATGCTAACTGCTAACATATAATAATCCATGATGTTTATTATATATATGAATGCGGTTTACAGATACTCTAATTGCTGCATTTGTAAATCGTCTCAACAAAAGAAATTCATTAACTATTTTAGTGAATGTGAATAACTTTGTCAGTTGGTTTAATAAGTGCATTGCGCGACAATCACTCCACAACATCATTTTTTTGTTTGTGAAATGGGAACCTATTCCGTTTAAGCCTGTAGAAATTGCCATTCTGTATACACGGTTTCTGTATTTGCAGCAAATTTATGGATAGTATCATCCATGAATAAGCTTTGACTGTGTTGTAACACTAGACTTTCTTTATGTTCACAGGGTATGGAAAATATTTTGTGTTGTGCATAAATATTTTTTTTATATCGACTGAGAATAATTTATCTTAGTTATGGTTTTAGCTTATTTAGAGCAAGGATAAATATTTACTTTTTATATTATTTTATAGTGTACATTGTTTGAGTTACGTGCTTGCCTCTTCCAAAATGTCTGACGGTCAATAAAAACTATCTGGTTACCTGTACAAAAAAAGAAGGTTGGGAAAGGAAGCGTAAAGGCAGAATCAATTTGGCGCGTTAAAAAAATATACTGTATTCCGGGTTTACCAAAACAAATATTAGAATCCAATATCAGGTCGGGATACAAAAGAAGTATAGAATCGTCAGAGTATAATAGCGAACAAATGAACGAAGTTTGTAAACCAACTGGAACTGACAGCAACGTGAGACTCACAGAAGGCGTTCTAAAACTTTGTGGCCAAGAATTTTATGAGACGTCGTAAGAAGCTTTTTAGTAAGGCAAGGTCCACCTAAACTATTGCATAATTACAAATTTTCTTCCAATGACACAGATCGACGTTTTAGCGCAAAATATTATGCACGAATTTTCAGCAACGCAGAGCAAATATTGCGAGATTAGCTACTGCGTTTACTGCTTCTGTTGCAAAATTTTCAGTTGTTTAGTTAGTTCTCTCTCAAAGGAGGGTTTTAACAATTGGAAGCACCTCGACGAAACTTTAAAAGAGCAGAAATTTCGAAAAATCATATTCAGGCAAAAAAGATTAAATTGTTGTAAAACTGTAGATGCTGCCACCCAAAGAGTTATTAATGCCGAAATAAATCATTGGAATGAGGTGCTTCTAAGAATCGTTGCAATTACCAAAATGCTTGGTAAAAGTTGACTGGTTTTTCAAGGAACAAGCGACAAGTTGTTTGAGCATAATAACGGTAATTTCTTAAAAATAATTGAGTTACTGTCTGAATACAATCCCATTATGAAAGAGCACGTCCGTTGAGTGCTCTAAAAAGTAGAGACTAAAGCTCAATATCTTGGGAAAAATATAGGCTACAAACCGGGATAGTAGATCTGCTGCATCAAAGTGTAAAGTCTCATGTTATTAATGAATTAAAAAAATGCAAATATTTTTCCATAATTTTAAACTGTACTCCTGACTTTAGTAAGATACAGCAAATTACTCTTGTAATCAGGTATGTTTCAACCAATAAATTTAATCCTGATGTTGAAATTAAAATTAATGAAAGCTTTTAAGGCTTCTTACCAGTCGAAAGATTCACAGGAAAACAAATGTCTGACATTATAGTTGGAGAACTTAATGACTTGTGTTTAAATTTGCAGGATATCAGAGGACAGGGACTGACAACGGGTCCAATATGAGGGGCAATAAAGCAGGAGTGATATTTAGAATTAAACAATATAATTTGCGAGCATTCAATGTTCCATATAGTAGCCATTCTCTCGATCTTATTATTAATGGCAAAAGCATCCTTGGAAGCCACTAATTTCTTCAACATGGTCCAAAAAATATATTTATTCTTTTGGGCATCTACTTTTCGAAGGGCAATACTTTTAAAGCATGTTCAGGGTTCAACTTTGAAAACATGGAGTGACATTAGATGGGAGAATAGGATAGAGAGGATAGAGGCATTAAAACCTTTAAAATTTCATTTGGGAGATGTATATGACGCCTTGCTAAGCATTTACGAAAACCAAGAAATTGATAATTTAATGATTTAGCCATTTTGGCAATTGAGTATGAAATTGCTGATGAAGTAAATTTTAAGATGCAATAAAAAATTCACAACCCGAAAGTAAGAAAAAGAAGTTTTTTGTGATTTTAGCGTATTTGATGTAATCTCGTTTTATTTTCAAAATAATGGCATTTAGATTGTTTGTGTGATAATATCCGTCTGTAATAGCATTTAAAAATGTAAAAATAAGGTTAATTTGTGGCTATGTACAGATATTTCATAATTAATTTCTCTATTTTGTGCCGCTAGATCAAAATTCAATAACTTTATTTATGAATATATGATTTTATTAAAATTTAAAATTAAATATTTTATTCGATTAAAAATTAATTATTTAAAAAATATATATATAATTCTACATAATCTTAAGGGGTGGCAATTTGTCTATTTGTCCGGGGCGGCAATACCGCTAGAGCGGGCCCTGCTATCAGTGTCCAGAAGAGTCTTAAGTGCTGGGTTGCATTCTGCACAGCAAAATGAATCATGTCCATGGGTATGCTGGCTGCCTCTCTTGATATGCTGCGCTTCAGATCAGCACATGTTTGAATGTTCGCCTGGTAAACCCTGTCCTTCAGGCAGCCCCACAAATCGCAGAAATCACCGGGAGTGAGGTCAGGTGATCTTTCTGGCCAAGCATTTAGAAACGATCGGCTGATAATTCAATCGTTTCCAAATGTGTGTCGGAGAGACTATGAATCACGATGACTGATCATGGCACTGTGATGCATGGAAATCATGCACCGCATACTGCGGAAATTAATGCTACCAAGTTTGGTAGTCGTATGGTAATTAGTTTCAGTGTTATAACATGTTAAATAGGTTAAGTTTAATTATAACCACCTGGTATATATAAATTTTTAAAAATGGATGTTGGTATATCTGAAATTTGTTAGACTTCAACACGATTTGACCAATTACCATAATAGTTGCCACATATATGTAATTTTTTGTGAATGTTTCTCACCCAAAAAAAAATTAGAAACTGCCCACTCTCCACCTTTACATCCCTCAGTTTTTATACAAACCCACAGTTTATATCCGATTTTGATGAAACTTTGACACACATAATTATAAACAAAGAAAAAAATATGATATACCTTTACAGAAACCCAACCCCTCTCCCTCTTTCAACCAACTTAATTGTTCTTTATACATATCCTTTTCTTTTCATATATATAAATGTAGTTTGTATATATAACTTCATATCTACTTGTTTAAAGAAATGATTTTATTGTTAGTTCATATTGAGGAAAAACAAATTGGAATTTGACATGGGTTACAACTTTTAATTGTTATTCAAAAATATACTCCCATGAAAGCAATTTCTAAAGCATATCTATTTCCGTAAAGATATATACATTACATAACATTCCATGTCCTAACTTAATTTCTTGAACTGCTAGATCTAGTCATTATAAGGCTGTATCGTGGTAAAATTTACAAGATTATTTTCATGGTTCTTACTTACAATTGTATACTGAAACTGTACGCTTATTGATGCAAAGTCCTAGACGGATTGTTCGATGAACTATGTTTTTCTAGAGCTGTGTTTCTTGTTAATTCGTTTAGCAAGGCTCTTCTTAAAAATTGTTTTATAAGAGATTTAGCCAGAACTCTCTGCTAGAAATTAACTTGCTTAATCTTAATAAAATCTTCTTCCTTTTCTTTGGGTGTGATTTAATCCTGAATAATAAAATATTACTAAAAATACTTATTTATGAACATTAAAAATGACTTTAAATACTAATTACAACTGTTAAGACAGCAAATTCTTTTGCTCCAGTTCCTTAAAATCAAAGAAGATTGGAAAAATTATGCATATGGGTTTAACCAACATTATCAATTTCTTAATTGCGGAGGAGCATTAGACGGGAAATATAATCGGACTAAACCACCACCTAATCCAGATGCAAAATATTATGAGAACAATGAATAGAGAACGATATTGCGAATACTTCAACACAGAAGGCCAACTAAATTGGCAAGATGAAATGATTAATCAAGGAAGGGCTTAATTTTAAGGTTTATGTATAACTGCAGTTTAATTTCGTGAAAGGACATTAAATACGTAAGCATTATTCAAACATTATTTCCTGCAACATGGGAAGGTCTTGTACAGTTTAACCCCTTAACCTACGATTTAGATTCGAAGATGTTGGGCCGAAATTGTATACAAGCTCGCGCAGCGTTCGGGACGTTCGCACGACTTGTGTAACACGCTAATCCGGGCGAATACGCAATAAGAAGCTGCAACCGAATACTCGCTATAAAATGGAAAGACAAGCGAGATGTTTATATGCTGTCGACAAAACATGAAGCAGTCTAAATGACTTCACAAGGATCCAAGGGCACTCTAAAACCAAATTGTATTGCAGAGTATAACAAGAGAATGAATGGAATTGATCTCCAAGTTCAAATATTAGCATGTTTTCCAGTGATGAGAAAATTCATAACAGGATATAATTTTTTTTTATCTGTTTGATATTGGTCTTTTTAACTCTTACATCTTATGGAAAAAACTGAATGATGGAAAGAAACAATGTTATGTCGACTATAAGATCAACATAGCCGAATCTCTAGT
Organism: Vandiemenella viatica; assembly: GCA_031002005.1. Taxonomy (NCBI): domain Eukaryota; kingdom Metazoa; phylum Arthropoda; class Insecta; order Orthoptera; family Morabidae; genus Vandiemenella; species Vandiemenella viatica. Next base: position 300,878,514 of record JARYHS010013630.1, read on the forward strand.
GAAGAAAATGCCAAAACCGATTTATAGAGAACGAGGCGTATTATCTTCCGGAGATGCGCCAGACAGACTTTACGCGAAGGAATGGGCTTATTTTCCAAAGCACATTGCACCAACACCCTCTAAATTAAGACCGTCAAAACGTTGTACAGTTTGTCACAAAAATAAAAATCGTAAAGAAACAACGTGGGAGTGTAAAAAGTGTAAAGTTCCGTTACATGTACCAGAATGCTTTGAAATATATCATACCGTTACAGATTACTGATTTTATATTTTGGAGTTTTGTATAAATAAACATTTTGTAATACTTGCGTCTACCACAATTATTGCATCAGACTGTAATTGCGTATCAAATATTCCACGTAATATTCACATCTGACCCGATCACCGAAGGCGGGCTATGCCCGTAATATTTACGTTTGGCCCAACCATCCTACGCGGGCTATGCCCGTAATATTTACGTTTGGCCCAACCACCGTACGCGGGCTATGCCCGTCATTGTATGTTAAGGGGTTAATAAGTTAAGACATCTTTGCCAACAAGACGAGTGTCCATTGCAGCAGAATGTGTGTCAGTCCAAGACAGTCTCTCAGACTATATGTTCGTGGTGATTGAGGGGTCGCAGGCTGACGCTCGGAGAATGGTGGGGAAACCCTGGCATGCCACCTTCCACTAACTAGAATTATTTGCGACGGACTCGGCTAACCGCATTCCCGGACTGCCCGTTTCCCCGCTAGTGTATGGGCCGCAATTGGCTATTTAACTATTTTTTGAAAATGGTTTTAATTAGTTTATTGATACACATTATTTACCGAGTACTAATTATTTTTTGACGCAAGTGTTGGTTTTACGTAAAATTCAACGTTAAAATTTAGACGATTTGAAAGCCCGCCAAAACGCTCCTGTGCTGCCTGGCGTGGGCGAAGGATGCTCGTGACGTCACATGCCAGCACGCGCTCACTCTACGTAAGTAACGTTTGGTTTGTTTCTCTGAATTTGTGTATAAATTGTTGGAAAAATGGTTTATAAATAGTGTGTAGTACATCAACCACAACAATAAAAACTCTCCAAATAAACATAAGTGTTCCCGCATTAGCTGAAATAGGAAAAAAAGGTCACTGCAACTTGCTCATAGAAACCCAGACGACATTGGGACTAAGTCGCATATCATTAACTGTAAATATAATTTGCACCATAATTTCTTTCAGATAATGTAGTACGCTGTTTAAGGCGAGTATCAGTAAAGTTAGGGTTCTTAGATTCGATCCTCACTTTGGAATATGTTTTGTTATTTGTGAGCGTTTTCTTTAGATATAGTTGCTGTTGGTAGCGCCGCATATTCTTTTTCTAAAATCCACCAAAACATTAATTTTTTTCCGAATGTTTCACTAATTTTTTGATAGCAAGAGTATTATAAACCTTTGAGACATAACCAAAAAAAGACTTCAAAACTGAAACTGGACGTTACTTGCACATCGATAAAAAGTTTTAAAAAACTGAAAATTACTTGCGCATTAAACGTAAATACCGCTTAAATAGATGCATTAATGTCAGAAAGGCAACATACAGTTGTATCGTCACGTGAAAATTCCAACAAAAAGAATTCAAAGCGTTCAGGAGTTATGAGATTAGTGTGCAATGTTATTGTTAAAATAAATTCACCGCCAATTACTTGGGTTTTGTTGCAACGATGATGTATCTCTGGTATGTTTCAAAATTAAAAGCAGTAGGTTATCTTTTTATAAATGTATGACAGCAATTTATGTTTCAAACGGTTGCATGACATTTTATACTACTTCTAATAAAAACATGATTCTGTAAAGCAACAAACGGCAAACAGAAAAAAAAAAATATTATCCTAATCAAGGTTCGAATAAAGGATCATCAAATTCCTATAGCATTCTTTAATCCTGCAGCTACCTGGACACCATGGCATTGTTACTTTTCTTCTCGTTAATAGTAAACACTTAAACATGGCAGTTGAAGTGAACACGGTCGGAAAATAAATAAACAATAAATTCAGTTTTGTGGGAAAAAAATTATCATTTATCTGCAGCTAAGAAAAATTGCCCACTACATCCACTGAAGCGATCTTCAATCCCAGAGCATTTTCGGTCACGTGACAAGAGGCAAGAAAAATTTGATTTTTATTTCGCTTTTTTAATTAAAAACAATCCATCTTTCTTTTCAAATTTAACAAAAATAGCTTTCTTAAGCATTAATCTACTCGAACGACTACAATTTGTAATATATTTTGAATACTGTCAAATAGCCTATTCTAACCTACATAGAATTACAACTGTAGAAGTATCCCGACTGGGTCTAGATTGGATGATAAACACTATATTTACCCCAATGGTATTGGGACGCTACCTTGGAAGCATAAGTCCATATCTGAATGAATGTGTGTGTGTGTGAGAGAGAGAGAGACTGTTTGTAAATATGTGTGAGTGGAGATTAAACATATCGTTTATTTGTGTGTGTATATTACGGTTCACTAGAGGGTGGGATGTGTTGTTAATATAGTGTATAGTCTTCTGTTGTAAATAATTGTGGTCATGAGTTGCTCCTAGCCTGTTGGATATAGATGAGGGTGATTTGTAGTCATCTGTCTGCTGGCAAACATGATTTGTAAACAGTTGATGATGATGTGTGATCATCTGTTGTAAATTGCTGTGGGGTTTTGCCAATGCACTGTAATTTGGTATTAGGTATCAAATATCAGTGCTGGGTACAGCGCCAAAGTCTTATTTATGAACTGTGCCAATCAAATGTGTTGTAAAAATTCATGCATTGTAAATCTTATAATAAGTGGAAGAAACAATAACCCATGAGCTATGCAAAAAATACTTTAAGCAGACATTGAAAGAAGTCATATTGTATGAGTTATGTAAATATATTGCAAAAAAAAAAAAAAAAAAATAGTTTAGTGTTTATGAACAGGATTAAAAATACTATAATTACACCTGAATAAAGCAAAGATATTGTTAAAATAGTGATAAGTATTTTATCTTTATATATGATGGTGAATGGGTGAAAAAATAAACCAAACATGTGCTGTATTATTGTTTATTGATCAAAAACCTTATCTATCCTATTATAAATCTGTAAGCAAGCTGCACGTGTCTCATTATTTGAACAGGAACTGCACAAGAATTACCATAGAAATTTGGGTGGCGAGTTCAGTTTTTTTGAGATAACAGTGACAATTAAAATCGGCAGAAATAGCTAATGACTTATATGTACCGAGGTATGGAGGGAGTAATTAAATACATTTCTTGACATAAAATGAGATACGGATCACGCTGTAATTAAAATGTTCATTCCTTGTACAAAAAACTGAAAAAATATCATACAATTTAATTCTGTATAATATTTTGACATGGAATATTTAGTTTTTCAGGTTTCTTCAATGCAGTACATAAACATATAACCTGAATCGGATGTAATATGAATTACTATCATCGGTGTTAAATTTACTGAAAAAATGATGCATTTGAACAAAGATGAATATCTCTCAATTGTAAACATTTGCCTTTGGCTATAATTTCTCAGTTTTATCAATTTTGATGAATATAATTATACAGAATTCGTTACCCAAACCACTATATAATTTTTAATCCTTCAATAAGAGTAACAGAAGTGTAATATTTACGGTAAGTAATTTTGTGCTTAATATCGACAGTAAAGGGTTTTCAAGATGGGGGGTTACCGAAATTTGTTAGTGAATAGCGATAGACAATTCGAAAGTAGAGGATAATATTTTGTGATATATCGCTTAGTAATACTTCTCGAGATATCTGAAGCAAACAATCAGTTATATATATAATTCCTTGTGCCTTTAGTGACATTTTTAAGCTGTTCCAGGGCGCATTTGAACCTAACCACAATCACTAGAAAGAAAACAAAGAATAAACTTTACATTGTGATACAGTCAATGTATTATTGCTTGTGTTTTAGACCAAGTGATAAATTTCGAAATTTTGGCTATGCGGCATCCAATACGCAAAGGCGTATTTGTTTACAATGGAAGCAATCGATTATCTCTGGTTGCTCGTTGCTATGTAAGATGGCGGTTATCACCGTATTACAACTCCGATAAATATTGCGTGTTTGTCAATTTTGTGCGACTTTTTACAAAGGAGTAGAGCTGAAAAGGCATGAAAACATTACAACAAAGGATTAAATCAACATTTTAAGAGACTGTCACTGATTTTTTTCAACGTTGGCGGCATGTAATTCCTGTACGTCATGTCATATTTCGGCATTTTTAATTAAATTTCTGGCAACTTTTCCGGAATGTATGATCGCAAAACGTGAAGAGGACATGTTGACGAAGCGACTGATGTAAATTTCAACAGGTTAGTACCAGTTTCTAGCAGATACCGAAAGTGGTGCAGTTCCCTAGTCTCAGTAAAAACTGAAGGTGTATTATGTAATTGTCAATGTTGCGCATTAATATGTGTATACTTTCACAGTGGCCGTGTAAGCTGACTGTACACCTATGATGTACGATGTAAACAATCGGAGATATTTTGAAATATGAAGGACTGATGGCGTAGTTACTTCATTTTATTAAAAAAAAAAGGAGCAGTTAAATATTTGTTTTTATTTTTAAAAAATGTCCGCCGCGTATGTTGTTAGACAGTGACGCTCCGTGAATTAACGTGTTTTAAGGTGGATTAATAGTCGTGACGTTCTTCTAACGCTCATTAAATAGGAACTGAATATAATATGCACCATTCGTGATTTGATTTTATCTTCAAAGCAATTTATAATAGTGTTTACTGATTCAAGCTTGTGCGATTGCATGTGTGTGCGTGTTTTTTTTTTAATTTTTTAAAATAATTCTCTGTGGCGGGTTTCAAGGCTGGGTCGCAGATTGGTATAATGGCTTTAATCTGTTTGGTTTGTAATTCCTCGTGCGAAGAAGATCTAGGAAAGTACTTCAAATGTGATAGTTGCCAGCGCCATATCGATGTGGACTGTGGAGAACTAACCGCATCTGAGGTTAGATGTTTAGAACTAAAAAATTCTTCTGTAATGACTGTGAGAACGGGTTAAGATCGCTTCCACAGGTACTAACACAAATTGTCGGAGGATGTGAGCAAAATGAATAAAACAATTGAACAACTAAAATCAGGCAATGTTAGTTCACCAAGTGAAAATGTAGAGGTTAAAAACATCGATGTACAATCTTCGACTGACATGGCTACGCGAAGGACAACTTAATTGTTTTCAATCTAAAGGAGTCTGATTCGATCTCATTTACAGAGCGGATTGAATCGGATAAAAAATCAGTATCAGAAATTTTTAACAGTCTGAAACTGCCGTGTGATGTGAAACAGTTCAAATGTTTTCGTTTAGGAAAACTATCTGATAATGACTTAGACCAATTAAAGTGGTTATGAATGACTCTGAGACTGTTTAGAAAAAAAAACAAGCACAAAAGTGACAGCCCAATAAAAATTTCTGCTGACCTAACTCCTATGCAGAGAAATGACTTGAACAAGCTTCGTGATCAATAAAACATCCTGAATAAGGACAAAGTGATAAAAACTATTAAATATGTTAATGGACAACCTAAGATAGTGGACTTAATGAGAAACAATAAGCACTCAAAAACGTAACTGTATAAATTGCATAAAATTTTATCAGAATGTGCGTGGACTTCAAACTAAGAGAAGTTGAAAAAGCAAGCTACATTTTGAATGATTATAATGTTATTGTGTTAACAGAGACATGGCTTGACCCAAAAGTTTATAATGCAGAGTTGAACCTTCATAATTGTTATCTTTAGAAATGTAAACAATAGTCCATTCTCTAGAGGCGGTGGTGTTCTATTAACTGTTAAGAATAAATACCAGAAGCAACGACTGATGTTGAGCACTTATTTATAAGAATCTTAGGAAATAAAAATAGCTTAATCATAGGAGCTGCATACTTTCCTCCACTAAAGACAGAATCTACTATGAGTTCTTACGGCAAGGCTGTTGAAGAAATAAATCTTAAGTACCCGGACTCAAATTGGATATTATTTGGAGACTTTAATATGCCAAACGTGCAGTGGAAACACAGTAATAATGGCAGCTATCCTTTCTATACTGCTAAGACAACTCTTCGTGAAAAAACACTATCAAAGAAATTATCGGATACAACCTCGTTATTAAACCTTTTTCAAACTAATAATAAAGTTAATATCTTTGGTGTAACACTTGATCTTATTTTCTCAAACTTTCTGGATATACATTGTTCTATAGCTAAGGAGTGTGTAGTACCTCCTGACGCATATCATCCGTCTTTGTTTAGAATTTAAAGTTGAGGGTGACAACGCCTCGGTACAAGACAATACTTTGATTAAAGATTTTAGTAAAGCAGATTATCCTAATATAATAATAGAATTTGGTGATTTCATAGCTAAAAATGACTGGAATGGAAACTCATATGAGGAGTGTGTCAACAGATTTTACTCTTGTATAAATAAGTGTATCAATTTGTAGGTACCAACAAAGCAAATCTTTGTCAAAATTCCCAAGAACTCAGAACCACTATCATCGAGAGAAAGACAGCTCATATTTTTTATAAGCAAACAGGACAAAATTACTTTCAATTTTCTAATCTGAGAAATAAATGCAAGACCTTAGCCAAAAGATACTTTAATGCCTTCTTTATGGAAATGGGGAATTCAATAACAAAAAATCCTCAAAATTTTTGGAAATATGTTAATTCCAAAAGATGTAGTAGAGATTTACCCGATGTTATGTTTAAAGACTCGCAGGCCCTAACTGGAGGGAAAAGTATGGTAAATGCATTTGCGGATTATTTTAAATCATTTTATAAACCCTCGCTTAGCACTAAAATAAACTTAGACGATCAAACAAATTTCACCATAAATTCCATTATAATTTCTAATTCCGAAATTTTCTCAGAAATTGAAAAACTTGATGACAATAAAAGTGCAGGTCCTGATGGTATTCCACCAATTTTGCTTAAGAAATGCAAATATATAATTACTTCAATATTAAAATTATTATTTGATAGATCTCTTAGTGAAGGTATAGTCCCAAAAGAAAGGAAAACAGCATTTATCACACCCGTACACAAATCGATCCCCAAAAGTGATATTAGAAACTACAGACCCATTTCTAATTTAAACGTAATACCAAAACTTCTGGAATCCATTCTTACCAAAAAAGTAAAGATTAATATGTCCCCTTACTTATCACCAAACCAGTATGGATTCATGGAAGGAAGAAATTTGCAATCGAACTTAATGTGTTACTCTCAATATATTATATCCTCGCTAGAAAATGTAGCTCAGGTTGATAGTATCTATACTGACTTCAGTAAAGCTTTTGATTCAGTCAATCATAAACTACTGGTTCTCAAACTTAAATCTTTTGGGATAGTTGGATCCTTGTTCAAGTGGCTAGAAAGTTACTTAACTTACAGGATTCAGATAGCCAAATATAAAGCATTTAATTCAATCGAAATATTAGTACTATCCGGTGTCCCACAGGGTTCCCATCTTGGGCCACTTTTGTTTATCATATTTATAAATGACATGTGTAAAATTTTGAATAATGTAACGTTTTTATTTTTTGCTGATGACGTAAAATTATTTAAAAGTACTGAATCAATTAAAGTCATACGCGATCTACAAAATTGATGCACTGCTCTCGATAATTGGTGTAAAGATAATGACTTACATTTAAATCCATTAAAATGCAAAAGTATTTCATTTACACGAGCAAGTAAGAAAACTTTATTTAAATACTCAATAAGAGGTATCGAGTTGGAGCAGGTGTACTTAGTTAACGATTTAGGAGTAATATTAGACAGTAAAATGAGTTTCGATGAACATTTTGACACTATTGTAACAAAATCCTTAAAAAAACTAGGTTTTGTTATGTGGACATTGTAAAATTTCAAATGTTTTTACGGGGTTAATTAATAACAGTTAGTGAGGTTATTACAACGCTACACTTTGACCTGCCTCACGGAAGCATCGGTACTTCGTAATTTTATTATTTTACCTTGGTCGCCACCAGCTGTTTGACGAACGTACTAATAATACTTACAGTTCTATGTGATGTTAAGAACTCACTAGTTCACAGGAATTTGTAATAAGCAAGACACACTCACTCATGGGAAGTATTAAGTCGAACAACTTTTTATTATTCCAACGATTTGTGTCTTATATTAGTACTCCGGCCACCAACTGGAATTATTTATCACTTATCCGAAGATTGCAAGTTCTTT
>JARYHS010013630.1:300887772-300968768 GCA_031002005.1 Vandiemenella viatica
TTTGTGTCTTATATTAGTACTCCGGCCACCAACTGGAATTATTTATCACTTATCCGAAGATTGCAAGTTCTTTATGAGTGGAAAGTTTAATCACAAGATACTCTCCTTCAAACAGCAACATATTAAATGTCTGTACCACAATTACCAGTTCACAACCGCTCATTAACAGTTCTCCAGGAACGTCTCACTGTATTTTCACACCATATGGCTTGTCTTACGTTAGCGACGTCAAGCCAATATTCATTTCCCGTCGCGGACGCTCGTATTACGTATCCATATGCCCGAATATTTCTTTCCGAATCTACCGAAAACACGTACACGTCGACACACACACTTCCCGCCACTCGTAACACTTGACTACTCCTCTGCCACAGAGGTTAGACCCTCGCGGCATATCGATAACAAAGATATACAAAGATTGCAAGCCCAATGTAATGTTACAACATGTCGTGAAATCCATTCCACTGAAGCACTTAGAATAATATATCTATCCATTGTAAGATCAGCATTAGCATATTCATCAGTAATTTGGTCACCGGACATATTATCTGAAATTAAAAGAATAGAAACTGTTCAGCATAAATTTATTAGGTATATGGCATTTAGAATGGGATTTCCAGATCCATTTCTTGATCATACATACACCTACATTGCATCCATCTTAAGAATACCCTCTCTGCAATCATTTCGTGAACTTATTGATTTTAAATTTTTATTAAATTTGTGCAATGGTAATATTGATTGTTCAGAATTACTAGGAAGTTTAAGATTCAAAGTATAAGCACTTGTATACAGAAAATAATCCACTAGCAAGAATGTGTAAGCTTGCTAACTATAAAAGTAGGTTTAAAATTGGAAGATTATCATCAAACCAAGTCAGATTGTTACGTTCTTGTATCTTAAGATATGAGTGAACAATTAACAGTAAATTTTAATCAGAAATTTTTTACTTAGTAGTTGTAAATGTTTATTATTCTAGCAAAAGTAGACGGTAAGCCATTTTCTTTATATAATTGTTTTGTATGATATTTAAGCGGTGTATTGAATTTGTAAAGTTATACAAATGGACTCCAAAGTGCGTAAATAATTAAATAAATAAATATTGTACTCATAGGAGATAGCCTTTTTTGCAGCGGTTATTTAATGATTTATAAAGTTATAATTTTGGTATAGGCAATTATGGCGTAGTTACTTTATTTCAATAAAAGTGCGAGTAGTTAAACAGATATTTGTTTTTATTATATCATAATCACACGAAATAGCCTTTTTTTATAGCCATTATTTAGTGATTTATAAAAGTTAGTTATAATTTTGGTATCTAACGTATAATTTCATACATCAGCATCAACAAAGATGTGTACATAACTAATGACAAAATTCCCTTTTTATTTTTTTTGTAAAAAAAAAAGAAAATATGCTTTTTGTGAACTGATCAGATGCCGGTAATGGAAAAGTGTTTATAATTATTATTTTTAGATTTATGGTGCAATGAAGCCTGGAACACAGTAACGGCAACAAATTGGGCGATTCATAGAGTCATTCACGTAACGTGTATGTACAGTGCCGATGTTCTGCGATCCAGGCTCCATTATACGAATGGTCTGCAAAGTTTCCGACCTAACAAAGAGACAAGACATTTTTTCTGATTTTTCTTTCTTTCATTTTTTTTTTTTTTGTTCAACATAGTCTCCTTGTAACTCTACACACTTCTCCCAGCGATGCTCCCATCTCTCTAACCCGTCCAAATAGTACTCGGCGTTTTTCTCTGCAAAATAATTGTTCATGAAGGTGATTGCCTCATCATTTGACGAAAATCTCTGTCCTCCGAGCGCAATTTTTAGATGAGGGAACAAAAAGAAGTCGCTTAGGGCTAGATCTGGTGAGTAAGGTGGATGGTCAAGCAGTTCAAACCGTAATTCGTGAATTTTTGCCATGGCAACCGCTGTGGTGTGAGACGGCGCGTTGTCTTGTTCTGTAAATGTGGCCGTTTTTTCCGCAAGTTCTGCATTCAGCTTGTCAAGTAATGATGCCTAGTATGCTGCTGTAATGGTTTTTCCTTTTTGAAGGTAATCGATTAAAATAACTTGTAGCCTATACGCTAAGACTAGATTCTAAGTGTTGACATTAAGTGACAATTATCTTTGGTCAGCGGGCGCTGCCAAAGAATAAAATAATTAGTATGAGAGAGAGGTAATCGCTGTAAGACAAACGAGAGAAACGACTGTGTTAAACTTGCGAGAGTTTCTGTATTTTGGATATATGAATTTGAATAAACGTCTAATGTTGTTGGTGTTCCTTATATGTGTGGTGTTTCTTGGTTTAACAAATATTATTTTCACTTAAAGGCATTACATTAATATGCAACAACTGCCGAATTAAAAAAAATGAATCATCGGCAGTTTATAACCTGGCTTGCCTGGTAAGGTTGGAAAGAATAATATAGCCCTGTTATATTTGGCGACCCTGGACCAGAATTTATGGGTGTTAATTACTACTAATGAGCATAACACCCTAAACGACTGGAATCTTCTGATGACGCAGTGGCAACGGCGAGTTCCAGATTTTATTCTACGCAGCGCGGCAAGTAGAGAACATTCCATTTATAAGTTCTGAGGTGACAGTAATCATCAGTCATATAAAGAAAAAAGAAAGGAAAAGTAATTAAAATTTGAACACTGAGTGAATGACGTACAGTAAAGAAATTTAAACTAAAGCAGTGATTGTTTTTGAGACTGTCTTTCTTCAGTATTAAATTAGTTAGTTTTTGAAAAGTAATGAGTAGTGTATAGTAAAGAAGTTAAGTTTGAAGCAGTGATTTTGGCTGTGGGGATTGGCTATCCTGAGTAGTAAAACTTTTGTTGTTGCTTGTAATATATGAATTATATATAATAATTGTATAAAACTTGCTAGAATGAGTGCCGAAAAGAGTACAGACTTAAAGAGTACGGATCTTGAATTGATATTAAATGCCATAACGCAAACCAGACAAAGATTTGAACAGAGCCTAGAAAAAACCAGACAAGGATTTGAACAGAGCCTAGAAAAAACCAGACAAGGATTTGAACAGAGCCAAGAAAAAACCAGACAAGACATCGGGATAATTGATGAAAAACTCACGCAAGTTATACAAAGGAGTCAAGAATCTGAGAAAAGGATTATGGAAAGTATTAATCAGAATATTAAAAGGACAGAAGAAATGATAGAAAGTGTGTCTGGAAGAAATTTGAAGGTGGAGAAGGAATCAGGAAAAGAACTGAAAACAATGAAGGAAGATACCATTGAAATCAAGAAAGTTATGGAGCAAGATGTCGTTGTTTTAATGGATCACTATATGGAAGAAAAGGAGAAAACTATTGTTGAAACTGTAGAAATGTCATTAAATAAAGAAATAGAAGAAAGTCCGAAAAATATGGAAAATAAAAGGGAAGAAATTTTGGAAGGCCAAGTACGAAGTTATGTAGAAGCTGTTGAAGAAAAAATGAGTATAGCAGAAGCACGAAAAGAGTTGTTAAAAGATACATTCGAGGAAGAAGAATTAGCAGATAATGATAGCGAGCTACCGTTAAGTATTAACGAAAGTGAAGAAATTGAAAATGTTCCTAGCAGCTATGGAGAAGAGTACGAATGCAGAAGTAGTGAGAATGAATATGAAGAAAATAATGAAATTGGAATAAGAATGTTTTTTATAAGGAGTTATGACGAAGAAGAAGATGAAAATGTATTGCAGATGGGAACCGAAGAAAAGAATATTGTACCAGGTCCAGGTAGCAATAAAAGAACGAATGTATTTTTCCGGCACGGTAATACAGAAGCCGCTACATATGTTTCTTTTGACAGGAAAGATGAGAAGGGATCGATGGAAGTATTGTTGCAGGACACAATCGATGACGGCCGACACCGAATTACTTCAAATTATTGAGCAAAGAGGACCCACCTGATATAAGTACAAGAGAAGTAGTTGAATGGTCTCATGAAAAGGAAAACTGGAAAACAAGAAAGAAATTACATGAAGGACTGGAAGAATATATAAAAGTGGCAGAAAGGAATTGGAAGAGGCGGAAGAAAAAACTACGGTAGAACTACGTATATGCAAGAAGCTTATCGGGGGCAAGTATTTCCATTATCAATTCGGTTTGGAAGATATGTTTTTGGTGAAAACTATACAAAATTCGTGCGAAATAAATGCAGAGATTAAAAAATTCTTTAAAATCTATCACGGACGTTTTAAGATTGTTGATAAGCCAAACGCAAGCGCCTATTTGCTTGCTTATTGTATTCAAGGAGAAAATGGTGTCATCCATTGTGTATTTCAATAACTTCTCGGCAAATTAAAAATTGTGATAAATTCATTAATCTGCCTCGAAGTGGGGGCAGGTGTAGCATATACGCTAAGACTAGATTCTAAGTGTTGACATTAAGTGACAATTATCTTTGGTCAGCGGGCGCTGCCAAAGAATAAAATAATTAGTGTGAGAGAGGTAATCGCTGTACGACAAAAGAGAGAAACGACTGTGTTAAACTTGCGAGAGTTTCTGTATTTTGGATATATGAATTTGAATAAACGTCTAATGTTGTTGGTGTTCATTATATGTGTGGTGTTTCTTGGTTTAACAAATATTATTTTCACTTAAAGGCATTACATTAATATGCAACAACTGCCGAATTAAACAAAAATGAATCATCGGCAGTTTATAACCTGGCTTGCCTGGTAAGGTTGGAAAGAATAATATAGCCCTGTTATAAACTCCATGACTATCCCAAAAAAACAGTCGCCAGCACTTTCCCAGCCGAAAAAACCAGTTTTTGCAGTTCCCCCTTTGCAGTCCACTGTTTGGACTGTATTTTTTGTTTCGGGCGTATAATCGTGTATCCAAGTTTCATCTACAGTAATTAATCGGCGCCAAAACTCGGATTTATTGCGCCTAAACTGCGCCAACAGAGCGATGGAAATGTTCATTCGAACACGTTTTTGGTCTAATGTGAGCAAACGCGGGACCCAACGCGCGGACAGCTTGCTCATACCTAAATATTGATTTAATATGTAACAAACACGTCCTTTTGAAATGTTAATAACCTCTATCTCTCTCACTTTAATTCGGCGGTCGTCTAGCACCAATTGGTGAACTTTGGCGATTTTTCTGTCGGCAGTTGCAGTTTTTTGACGTCCCGAATGTTCATCATCTCCTAAGCTCTTACGGCCACCTTTAAATTCAGCTCCCCATATACAGAATCCAACTCATCTTTGAAATGCGTAGGCGTATTGCCTTTCAAAAACAAATATTTAATGACAGCGTTACTCGATTTTGTCCATTTTCACAAAAACACTCACATCAACTCACTCAAACGACTGTTACATAACAACTGCGCGTCCAAAATGGCTGAAACTTTGGTGAGTAACTGTCAACAGGTAAACAACGAAATTTACTATCTTTTATTTACGAGTGCCGCCATCTTCACGTTGAGGTCGGAACATTTTCAGGCAACCCTCGTATACGGTACAAATTACCGTTTTAATTTTTTGTTGCAAAAAAAGAAGCTTTTTTTGCTTACTCATCAGATGCCGGGAATGGAAAAGTATTGTTATTATTTTCGATTTGTGGTATAATTAACCCTAGACCACAACAACAGAGACATATTTGTTGTTTTATATTGCCATCCACGTGTAGGTTTTGTGCAGTTACGTTCATTATCCACTAAGGTGTCTCTTATAAGAGCAAAACATATTTTTATTTTTTTCGAATATTCAAACGCGTACCCTCTAATTCTTTTTAAATCACTGTATCTAACTTACATAAGAAATTTTATCCTCCTCGGATGATGTTAACCCGTGCCGAGTGAACCCTAAAGTTAAAGAAAAATGCTTATTTTCACTATCGCTTCATACGTGACTAAATCATTAAAATGTCGTATAATTCTGGGTTAATAATGAAATTCAGACAACAGGAAATATTTAATTTTTTAATGAGACGGGAGTATTAAAATTATGGAGGATGTTATCTTTTTAGGATCTCTTTTTTACAGTGCGGGTACAATTTTCCGTGTTTTTGCATGAAAATTGTTTCCGTTCTTCATCGGCTGTAATTAAACCATGAAACTCCTGCAATAATTTTACAGTTCTTTCAGTTGTGTCATTCAGATAAAATGCCTTTCTTCGAGACTGTATAAAAACCGCAGTTACTTCCAATGATGAAACGCTTCCTGAATACTGCTTTAAATTTCAACCGAGAAAACAAATGTGTGCTCTTCACGAATACAAATTCATCGTGGTTTTTCCTAAAACAAAATGTAGGTAAGCATTAATCAAGGTGCAAAACATTAAAAATAATTTATAATGTACGTAGAAGACAGCTAATTTTATGTACCATACAAAATAGAGCTTGATATTACTGCCACCAAATCGGTGTACCTTTCTACAAATTAGGTATCATTTTGCATTTCTTGCTCAATTTAAGTTGAAAATTTATTAAATGTATCTTGAGTGAATAAATGGCTCTTGCCATACATTACGCTTGATGCATTGCAAGAGGATGCCTATTTTCAGTTCTTTGCCACTATCTCCATCCAATACCTCAATTAGTTCTCTGTAGTCGTCTATCAAGAAGGATTTTTAATTCAGCCAAACAGATATATAACAACTACTCGATTTGTATGTCATCGAATTTTTTTTTAGAGTGCATATATTAACTTGATGCCGACATGCAAAAAGTAACAACTTTCTTTCTAACATTTGGTGCAGAAGTGCCCAGGGACCATTGAGATGTTGGATGCATCTGTGTCACAGCTCATACATTATCTGTACATGATCACTTATTCAGAGGATTCAGAACAACTTCACCCTGGTCTTTATCGCAAGAAGTTGTTCTATATCACGAAATGTAATTACGAAATAGATTGGCAGTCGTTCTTCTTTGGAACTCTTACGCCCAGACAAGGCAACAACTTACCATCTCACTGAATGGTCACTACTTGGAACACATCATTTGAAAATCAGTTATTATAGCTTCTGCTCATTCCTTCCTCGTTTATGCCATCATTCGTTGAATGGAAGACTTTTTTTTTTAAGAAAAATCGTCGGTGCTAAGTCTAAGCGCCTCCACGATAACTCGATGAACGTAAACTGGAGGCAATCTCAGAAACTAAATCTCTCATGACTTGTCGATAGAAATCCTATGTAGTGCTATTCACAGCGACCAATATTGTCACGGCTACGAAGAAAATTCATTAAATGATTTACAATGTCTCTCCCACGGCTTCCTTGATGGTTCAGTCGATGGTTGGCATTCACAGTACATAACTACTGTTGTCAGGGCTATGAAGAAATTTGATTAAATACATCTATGATATCTCTGGTTGTTTATATCGCATATCGTTGGTGTACAGTCACTGCTGTGAAAGTAGACACATATTAATGCGCAACATAACCAAATTAATTGTTATAATTTATGCTATGCGTAAATTGAATCTTGAAATAGACAATGTTGTCATGACCAAAAATGTATTTACCGATGCACTTCGTGTGTTTAGGTGTAGCTGCATCGTTTAATTTTGAAGCGGCAATATCAGTATACTGTAGATTGTGGTTAAGTCGAAATGTAGCCTGGTCCAAAATGTTCTTGCAAAATCGTAAGGCATGAAGAATTCAATTATTGTTAATAATTAATACACTGCTTTAATGAGTCTCATGTTAGAGATGACGTGTACTCCCAGAAACAAAACAAACGTTGTGCATCTCCAGCCTATATTTCCATGTAGCTATGGCATCATGACTTTTTTTTCTGGTCCAGACCGCATTTCAACCTAACCACTTCAGTTTTGAGATGTGATGAAGTAAGATGGCACGATATTTGGGTAGATGCATAGAAGTTGTTATGCAAGAAATACATGTTACTACGCACGGCGTTAGAATGCACACATATAGTATTATGAAAATTTGTCAGCGATTTCAGATTCGTTGTTGCAAATGCTATATATGGTGACAGAGATATTTTTATAAATGACCATCGGCTGTACCGCCAACACTACCGCAGACGGTAACGTTCGTTATGCCTTATGTCTAAGATACCTTTTCTTTTGCCTTAATATGCACTTTTTATACCCAGAAAAGTGTGTTCCAAATTTTTGTCATAGGAGGTCAACTGCTTCTCGATGTGTCCTTTTTGGACCGTTAGCAATAATGTTTCACGTAGCTTCAGTTTCTTATTTTTAATATACTGAAATATAAGTATAACGTAAAAAACATGGAAGACAAATCTAAGATAATAACGATCTGTCCTCCCATTCGGAAAGACAGCGTTTCAAATTCACTGCCGGTCATCCAGATTTGGGATTTCCATGGTTTCGAGGCGAATGCCGGGATACTTCCTTCAAAAGGCCATGGCCGAATTCCTTCCCGCTCCTTGTACCCAGTCCTATGCCGTCTCTAATGACATCGACGAGGTGTAAAGCCATAAGTAAAAAAAAAAATAAGGTAATAACTAAAGGAACGGAAAATATTTAAATGAAATTTATATTTTTTGATCCTACAAGTTCATATTTGGTATTAAACCAAAAAAAGGGTAGTGTTTCTATACGTGCCAAAACCCGCGTGTGCGAAGCAGCGGGTAAATGCTAGTAATTTAAATAAATCTTTTACATTTATCCATTTGTTTTTTGATTTATCAAAAGCTAGCCACTCACTAAAGCTATATTCTTCCTTTTCCTCATTACTTGATCAATCAGAAATGTGCTTGGATGTTTTGTTAATCGTAATTCTTGCTGGTAAAATTCTCCTGCAATATTTTTACCATGATAATCTTTAAGCAAATAAGTTACAGGATTTATTAATTTCACCTTTCTGATGCTAAACACTTCAGCAGGCCAATTTGGTAGATAGCCTTTAGGGGCATCCATTAATTACGTGAGGTGTTTTTCCGAAATTTCGTACTCCCAACCCCCTCTGGTGATATCTGGTTTGACCCTCCCCCTCTAATATGACGTGAGATTTTGAAGTAGACACCCTCTCCCCCTGCTAATGGACCCAGTGGTTTTTTGAGACAACTTTTTTTTTTGGCTCTCGTGCTTCCAATGGCGGTTATACCCCTCCTAAGGTCACTTTCCTCGTCGTTTCTAGACCATATAACCCCTTTCCCTAAAGTTAAGCTCTACCATTCTTCAAGAATTTCAAAACTTAATGCAAGATTTCCGTTGACCCTTCCCCTTGCATCCCATCTACATATATACTCCACAATTCACAAAATTGTTGGTGGCAGAGGGTGCTCAGCACCAAAGCTAATCTCTTTGTTGTGCATTCCAATCCCTAATGATACGAGGAAAAAAGAATTCATATAAGAATCATTGTGGCACCTTATTTCTCTAATCTTATCTTTCCTGTCATTCTGGCTCAAATAGGTTGGTGGACGAAGTATTTCACTACACTCGTAAGTGAAAGTGGGAGTACACAGGTTTACCAATAAGTTTAAATGAAACGTAGGTCTTCTATCTACCAGATACTCCTAGCCTAGTCTACTAACCAGTTCTGTGACGCTTTCATAAGGACTGTAGCAAGCGGTCACGTATCGAGCGGCTCTTCTCTGTACTTTCTCTATACCTTCGGTCAACCCCTTACGAAACGGATCCCAAATGACACAACAATAGTCCAAATGTGGACGCACAAGAGATTTGTACGAGAAATACATGGAACAGTTCCAATGTAAAATGGTTTGTCAGACCATAATGCTCAAATAATTACTTTGGATGTTGTGAGAAATGAAAATAACAAATAGAAATGATTTGTCAGAGTTGGGCCATTAAAGAACAATTCAATAAAAACATTAAATGATGAACTTCTCAATGAGGACTGGAGCACTGTTTATAAATTAAAAGGGATAAACAATAAATTCAATTACTTTCACCAAAGGTTTTTGGAAATTTACGAAAGGTGTCTTCCTACAAAACTAGCTCCAATTGGTCAAAAACGAGTAAACAAAAATTGGGTTACAGTTGGTGTTAAAACATCTTGCAGACATAAAAGGGAATTATATGTAAAAGTTTGGAATACTGATAATATTCTTCTCAGACAACATTACAAAACTTACTGTAGAATTTTAGTAAGTAATAAAAGAATCTAAACGTTTGGCCATAAACTATGAGATTAGTAGTTCAGATAATAAGATAAAAAGTGTTTGGAACATTATTAAAAGAGAAACAACTGTATCATCCCTTGAACATAAACCTATATCTATAAGCGTTAATAATAAATTTGTAAATGACCCCTCTTATGTAGGAAGTGCTTTCAATAACAAGTTCTTAACAGTTGCTGAAAAAATAAAAGGAAAATATATTGCGAATATGGATGCTATAGCAATACTTAAATCTTTGTCACCAAAAACAGCACCTATGTCTCTATTTCCCGCCAGTCAAAATGAAATTGAAAAAAATTATTAAATCCCTCAAAAATAAAAAGTCATTTGGTTATGATGAGGTTTCAACTCATGTAGTGAAACAAAGTAACACCAGCATTAGTAGAGTTATTAGTCATATTTGTAATAGTTCTTTTTAAGAAGGTATCTTCCCTGACTCACTCAAGAAGTCAATAATCAAATCGCTTCATAAAAAGGGTGATACCTCAAAGATTGAGAATTACAGACCCATTTCACTTCTGCCAGCATTTTCAAAAATCTTTGAAAAAGCAATGTACAGAAGGGTGTATGCACATCTACAAAAGAATGACCTACTCAGTAAAGTACAGTTGGGATTTAGAAAATGCATTTCAACAGATTCAGCAATTTTTGCTTTTGTAAACAATATACTGGAATCAATACATAAAAAATTAAATTCCCTAGGTATATTCTGTGATCTTGCTAAGGCTTTTGATTGTGTTGATCATGAGGTTCTACTAGGTAAATTAGACCACTATGGAGTTAGTGGTAAGCCAGGACTTTGGTTTAAATCATACCTGGAAAATAGAAAGCAATGTGTATCACTGAAAGATGTTAATACAGGAATTATTATTAACTCAGAATGGGGTATAGTTAAATGTGGTTTGCCTCAGGCTTCAATTCTTGGCCCTCTGCTGTTCTTAATCTATATAAATGATCTCCCACATATACTAGGTGATAATGAACACATGGTGCTCTTTGCAGATGATACTAGCATATGGTTGAAATACCCATCAGCACAAAACCTCGAAAACACAGCAAATGATGCTATAAAGAAAATTAACAGGTGGTTTAATGCCAACAAACTAATACTTAATGTAGAAAAGACACAGTTACTTCAGTTTGTTACAAAAAATAAAACAAAGGACAGCTATAATGTAATATCAGAAGGTAAAAGCAATCAATGAAAGCAGTTTCACAAAATTCCTAGGTGTATGTATAGATAACAAATTGAACTGGAAACAGCATATTCAACAAATTCTTAAGAAACTGAATTCTGCAACATTTTCACTTAGGGTAATATCTAGAATAGCTAATATAGAAACCAGAAAGTTAGTATATCTTACATATTTTCATTCCCTGCTCACTTAAGGCATCTCACTCTGGGGAAACTCGTCACAAGCACAGAGGGTATTTAAATTGCAAAAGCGTGCTATAAGAACTATTTGTGGAGCAAGCCCACAGACGTCGTGCAGAAATCTATTTAAAAACCTGGATGTACTAACAATGCCAGCACAGTATGTATACTCCGTACTATTATTTGTAGTGGAAAATCCTGAACACTTCAATCTTAATGCTAACATACATAGCCATAATACTAGGAATAAATATAATAGTCACAAGGATTACAAATCACTGTCAATTGTGCAGAAAGGGTTAACATTTACTGGAGCTTCCTTATTCAATGTCTTACCAACAGAAATTAAATGTTATCTACAAAAACCAAACTACTTTAAGTCCAAACTGAAAGAGTTTCTGGTTCAGAACCCATTTTACTCTGTGAAAGAATTTTCTTCTTGGAATTTGGTAACTAAGAATGACTGATAAAATAGTATATATGGTGTATGGAAGGGGAAGGTGACAAAGTTGTCCACAATTACTAAAATGATATATGGTTTTTCTTTCTGTTCAACTTTTGACAAATGAAGTAATTACACTGTTTACAAAATTTCACTCATATATAGTAACTAAAATGGGATAGCATTCACTCAAAAACTGCTGTAAAAATTATGATACTAACAGGTTTTTAAGTAATTGACTGCTTATGAGTTGTTGGTAATATAATTGATATTGTTAATAGATGTGTGTACTGTTACACATAAATAGCAACTAACATGATATAATATGTATTCGCAAATTACAGTGAAACTTATCATGGTAACTGGTTGGTAAGAGAATAACTGGTTGTTAGATGCTGGTAACAATTGTATACACTGTTCCACATAATAAGTATTAATTAACTCGGGATTGTATTTGTAGATTACAGGAGATATTGGTTACACTAAAGGGTTGTAACTAACTTGTTGTCAATATATAATAATATTATCAATTATATAGTAATATTGACATTACTAATAAGTGTTTGTACTGTTCCACATCCCCGAGATTATTCTCACATGGGATCAAAGTGAACATATCTATCTATCTATCTATCTCTTCAATGGTGTCCTTTGTGGACTTGAAGTTATGGTAATTATTCCTCAGGTACTTCTCATTTTTACTATTAGTTTGATAGTCGCAATTACCGCTTTGTGATCGCTTATTCCTGTGGTGGTTGAAATGTCGGTGAATAATTCTGGCCTGTTGGTAACTAGCAGATCTAAAATATTTTCGCTACCGTTATGACACCGCGTAGGTTCATTAACTAGCTGCTCGAGATGATAATCTGACAACTAATCGAGAATTACTTGTCACCACATGTAAGTAATGGACGCCTCTTTCTCAAACTATTCATTAAACCTGCTGATCCTGACATGGACATCAAATTGGAATTTTGCTGGTGAGGTAGTCTTAGCACGGAAGTACACTGTTGAAAGTAGAGAGTTGTCGTTAACATCAGAGGGTTTATTTTTGATGATGCTATGCCACTTGTTATAATTTGACATTAACTGAGGAAGACGTTCAATCTGCTGATGTGAACCACGTCTGCGGAATTCTTGTCGCATTATATTCTTAATAGTTCTGTTTAGTTGTTCAACTATTGATGCTTGAGTAGTTATTAATACCATAGCCTGTCATGAGATTCTTGAACTTTGAATTGTAAAACTCCTGTCCATTGACAGTCTGTAAGTTTTTAGGATCACGACCAACACATAAAATTTTCTTCATAATATCAGCAACCACACTGCCTGTCTTGGTCTTGAGGGGTACTGAGCACACAAACTTCACCATCAGTATATACTTGTAGCCGCTGTTTTTACGTGAGTATGGGATCATTTCCGCAATACCAGTTTGCTACAGATCGAGTCGTCTGATTACTACGTGGTGTCTTGGGAAATTTCTACTTGCCAGTCTATGGAGTTCTGACACAACTCGATACATGTTACAATATAATGTCTCTTTCACGATTTTCTTCAATCACTGATAAAATTTCGTTGGTGTGTCGATGTCGATGCGGTAAGTAACTTCAGTCTTTCAACGAGTTCATTCGGATCATCCAAATAAACATATTCCTTCACAGGAAGAAGACCAGAACCCGACTGAATGTCAAGTTTAGAAATTATAGTTTTATACTTAATATCGGTAGCAGGTATGAAAACTTTACCAGATGTACTAAATTTTACTCTTTGGGCATATCTGTTGTTTAATATTTCAGAATAGCTTTTCAGGTCCTTGGCAGTATATTTTTTGTGTTTTTCAAAAACAATACTTCGATTAACCCTCTTGTTTTTTCATATTCATTACCATCGATTACAAAAACATTTTCGTCAATAGTAACAGGTGAGTTCATTACTAAAGTATTCTTCTTTCGGACACCATACACTGAATCATAATCTCGCTCACTTCGACTTAGTGACGTGAAGAAGTTTTTGATCAAGACAGGAAACTGATGCTGCATATATCGCTGAGGTAAGAAAACTCTTTCCATAGTATCTGTCACAGGTCCTAATGAACCCTTGATAAATTTTTCAGAGTCAATCTGACCTGTGTTCATTTCGAGTAACTTACGTCGAATTGCATTCAGGATCTTTATGATATCGCGTTTAGTTACTGTTGGGTCCATGTTTACGCCCCGAATAAAGCTCATGGGTGTTCACTGTACTGTTTTATATCCCATAGTACTTGTTGATGCAAGTAGTTTGTGGGGTTGACGATATACAGTTGTTGGGGAAAAAAACTAAGTTTATCACATCGTTTCAGATAGAGTAACCTTGCATCTTTATCCCAATTCAGTCTCACATCAACTATTCCCGGTTTGACTATTGAGAGGATTACGCCATTGACAGGGAATTCAACTATTGAGAGGATTACGCCATTGACAGGGAATTCATAATAGTTGAGACCTTTATCTAGTATGTATATGTAATCTAGAAACATATTCACTATCTCAATAGTTACAACCATAGTAACTTCTGTCGTTTTCAGTTCTTCGATAACCTATCGACATGTGAAAGAATATATTCCAGTTTATTCACATATCGTTTGGTTGCAGCATCATCTTCATCCACCGGGTCAACAACGTGTTTCAGTATTCTCCTTGACAATCCAAATTATTATCCTTCATAAGAAGTATGTGTTGAGGTGGGTACACCAACACCCTCGTGTTCTGTGTGACTGAAGTTCTCCCAAACTTGTCCATGCTTGTAATAATGTCAGTACATAGTGTGTTCGGCTATTTATTCAAAAATTAATCAAATCTGTTGCGGTACCTCCAATGATACATGTCGCATTCATTGTCAATAACCAAAAATCCATGTTTACGCTATTCCAGCAGTGGCCACAAAGGTTTTTTTAACTCGTTCAAAGCCATGCCGGTGTTGACGTGACGGTTGTAAATGTGTTTGAGATACATATCGTCCTGTTTAAAGAGCACGATCAAGTTAGCATTATCTCTAACCAACTGTTTCGGTATCCGGCTATATGTTACACACGTAAAAAGAATCGACATGCAAAAGTAATCTCATATTTTATTCTGCTTCTCACATGAAACATCGTCAAATGCAAACACCGAATTAGGTAGAGCTACAATTGGAGGAGATACACTTTGAATATCTGAATTTCTTTAATGGGCTCTAATGTTTTCCCTAGTAACTGATACTTTGGCTAACGACGACTTGGAAAACACGTATACGTTTTGAAATCTAAGTCAATTGGGGTGTTCCAGCAAGGAAAGCACGAGACTGGTTTTCCAACAATAGAGTATTTTACTACTTCTTGAAAATGGGTTTAAATTGTTTATTGGTACACCTTATTCACCGAGTGAAGCCCGCCAAAACGCCCCTTCGCTGCCTGGCGCATGCAACGATAGTCGTGACGTCACACGTCTGTAAACGCTGCCGCTGCGAATGGAGTGTTTCCTATTTCCCAAGTTTTCAACTATTATTAATGTTTGTTGCTGGTTATTTCTTGTTATTAATGAAAGTTCGTTTTGAATACAAAATTGAAAACAATTTGTAAAAGCCTACAGCAGAAAATTATTGAAAGTGGACGCCTTATTTGTGGGGCTAGTTATAGAAACAACCACAGTTTTATCCTGTGGAGCTTAAAAATGTAACAACTTCAATTTGATATTGCGATAAAGTCCCTTACGATTTTCTGTGAAGCTCAATTACACCGCAATTTCGTAGAGTTAAATGTAATACGTTGTTTAAGGCGAGAATTATTAGGGTTAGTGTCCTAAGGTTCGATCCTCACGTCGGAATATGTTCAATTTGTTTTCTTTTGTCATTTTCTTTGGATACTAGTTGCTGTTGGTTGCATGCCAAAATCATTTTTTCCCGAAAATCTACCAAAACATCAATTTAATTTTTCTTTTTTCTGATGGCTTCACAACTTTTTGGATAACAAGCGAATTACAACCATTTGAAACAACCAAAGAAGATTTCAAAAAGGAAATTGGACGTTACTTGCACACCAAAAACAGTTTTTTTTAATGAAAATTACTTGCACATTAAAAGTAAATACCGCCTAATAGACGCATGTCAGAAAGGTAACCTGCAGTTGTATCGTCTCGTAAAAATTCCAACGAAAAGGACACAAAGCGTTCCGGAA
Source organism: Vandiemenella viatica (assembly GCA_031002005.1). Lineage (NCBI taxonomy): Eukaryota > Metazoa > Arthropoda > Insecta > Orthoptera > Morabidae > Vandiemenella > Vandiemenella viatica. The sequence continues at coordinate 300,903,900 of JARYHS010013630.1, forward strand.
CTGTTGCAAGATTAGCATGAAAGTTTTACAAGTAAAATAAATTCCATTATTCACCACCGTGCACCTATATTTTTGCATGATATTCTCTCTCTGGTAAGTTTAAAAATTAAAAGTTTTCATGTTTGGTAGCAATTTGTTTCAAACGCTTGCATGACGCTTAGCAAGTATTATGAATTCTTCGAATAAAAACATTATAGTGCAAAAGACAGCAAACAAAAAAGGAAAAAATGCACGCAAAAAATATTATCCCAACCAAGGTTCGAACATAGGACGTTCTGAATTCCAATACCACTCTTCAACCACGCGGCTACCCGGACACTACTTCTTAATTGCTTCTCTTTATGTTAGTAGTAAACACTTCACAGTTTCTTCGTGTGAGATGAAGTGAAACGAGGTAGCTAAATGGATAAACAAACAAATTCAGTTTTATTGACAAAAAAAATCATTTATCTATAATCTTTAATCTACAATTAAGAAAAATTGCCCACAACATACAATTGTTCCGAGCGTGGTGAGTGAGCGGTTAACGCTCTGGCCTCGCATCCGGGAGGACGCCCCAGAGTGTGATATTTTCCAAATCCAGAGGGACAAAAGTCGGTTTTGATAATGCAGTCAAAATAGTTATTTATATTCAAAGTAGATAAACCATATTACTCGGAACAAAGGTTTATTATCCACGAAATCACGCCTAAGAATAGAAAAAAATAGTTTGAACAATGGGCTTCCAGTGATCCACCGATCAAGCGCTCCAGTCGGCCCCGCCATTCAACTGAGCTTGGTCGATGATTACGCTGTGTTTCTGCGTGTTAGTAGTAATTTGCATGGGCGCTGGCAGGATTACTTTAAGGGGGGGGGGGGTGTAGCTGTTTTTTTTATATATAACCCTTATTAACTAAGGATGCTGAATTTATTGACAAGGTGTTGAACTAATCTGGACAACAACCTAGGCGTCTATTATTCGAAGAGGGAAATTAATAATAAAATTTTGGTTTCTTAATATTTTTCTGTGTATTTTCTTACAGAGCAGGGGGGTGCAAGTGCAAACCCGTCCCGGCGCCCATGGCGATTTGTGTGTTGCTATTCTTTTGGCGAGCATCAAGGTAAGTTTACGCATGATTTTTCCGTAATATAATAGCATCATTGAAACAGAGCGAGATTATTTTTAATTAAAAAAACTGCTGAGCCAATTTCATGTTGAGTTTTAGTTCGTTATACCGATCTCTTACTATATTTATTTGAAAGAGCTGCTTATTAGCTACAAGAAATACCTTTATTTGTTTGCGCATATTTGCGACACCCATACAACTTTTCTTTATTTTCAGCATGACTGCACAAATTCGCTTACAGAATTTTTCGACGTATGGTTTGCTAATGCAAAACAATCAATCTCTAACTTTCAATTTAAATATAAATGAATCTCAAATTGAAGCTGTTACATTTACAAGCTCAACAGAATGAAAGTCGTTTTTTTTTTTCTATAGCCAGCCCCACAAATAAGGCGTCTATTTTCGATATTTTTCCGCTGTAGGCTTTTACAAATTGTTCTCGATTTTGTATTCAAAATGAAATTTCATTAATAACAAGAAATGACCAGCAACAAACAATAAAAATAGTTGAAAACTTGGATAATAGGAAACGCTCTATTCCCAGCCGCAGCGTTTACAGAGTGTGACGTCACTCAAGCAACCACCAATCCTAGAGCGTTTTCTGTCACGTGACCAGAGGTAAGAAAAGTATAATTTTTATTTCGCTTTTTTATTCAAAATAATCCACTTTTATTTTCAAAATTGAAAAAATTAGCTTCCTGAAGCATTAATCTACGAGAATGAATTCAATTTATATTTTTTAAATACTTTCAAATAGCCTATTTGCCTATTAGCCCTCACTGTTTCAGGGAACATAGGTCCGTTCTTCCACCTAATATTGGTGCAGGCAACATCAACATTACTCACGTGTAAAAGTCGGGCCACACGGGACCGCATCGACATCGCGCCGCGTCACCGCCAACACTCGGCCGTGTATCGGCTCGCCCCCCTCACGTCCACACTGGTCCGTAGCACGGCCGTGTTACAGACGGGTTCCTTCGCGGCCTTCAGTCTCCTTTAACGTATACACTTGGTTGTTTCACGGAATCAATGTTAAAAAATTACCTTAAGAGTGATTTGGGGATCGTAGCTGCGGCTACCACCCGTACTTTATTATAGAGTACTGTACTTTATAATCTACAAAAGTAATAAAGTACGTTAAAATACTTTTTTTTTTGTCTGACTCCTGTTATCTCCTAATTGTTTGAACTCTTATGAACAAAAATAGAATTCCAAAGCTGTTTTAACAAATGATCGTCGCACTGTATTGAAAGATTTTCGTGTATCTCTAAATAGTTACGATTAAATGTCAGTCGTCACTCACTTCTCATTTAACGTGTTTGCTTTGGTTGAGGTTCCTTTCCGAGTCACTCAATATTTTTTTTAACAAAAAAGAATATAGGATCGTAATTTTTCACGGCGTTGAATATTAATATATTTTTCTCGGGCTTCCAGCCGTGTTAATATATCATATTTGCGGGACGTTTCGAAGGCGTCCATCTCTGCCTCCATTCTCAACCAAAAGTCAGTGTATAACTGTTTGTTCATTCAGCCGCTGCTACGGTAACGGTGGAAAACAAAAACCAACACAACGCGATTACGTCATCCGCTCTTCTGGATCGGATTGGCAAGACACTGCTATCGTGTCATCTTTACCTTGCTAACGCATTATCTGTGGATGCCTGGGAGTGGGTAGATGGCAGTACTACAGCGTATAGTTTCAAGCTGCAACAACGTGTGTCGGCCAGTCAATGTTCGAAATTTGAGCGGATTTCAACGAAATTTTCCACGAAGCCACATGTTTCAGCGCGAACTATTGTTAACCTATCAGACAGAGAACTTGATCCTGCTACGTCATCTGTTTTATCGAAGGGCCTCAATTTTGCTCCGGTACCTAAATCTGTGCCTTATCGGGAGATTATCAGTGGTGTTGAAATTGCGGTTCGTACGCAACCTGCGGAAGAAGCGGAGGAGATAAGGCGTGAAACATGTCGGGTGCTTTGTAAAGGTAAATTGCCTAAATCAAACATCTCAAGTGAAGAGAGGCGTGCGCTTCGTGAGTTGAAGAAAGACGAAAATATTGTCATTCTTCCGGCAGACAAGGGTAACTGCACGGTGGTTTTAAGCAAGATGGACTATCATAGTAAAATTATGCAGCTTTTGGAGGACCAAGCATACAGGAAGATTAACCGTGACCCTACATCTAAGCTAACCAAATTGACTACGAAGCTGATCCGCTCCTTAGAACTACCAGAAGATGTGAAAAGACGACTCCAACCCCGTGCTCCTGTTCCTCCCAGGTTGTACGGTCTACCGAAAGTACATAAAGTAGGAGTACCTATGCGACCTATTGTAAGTACAATTGATAGCCCTACGTACTTTTTGGCTAAATACCTCAAAGATATTCTCAACCCATTCGTAGGGAAGGCTCGTCGCAGTATTCGAAATTCCAGTGAGTTTGTGGAAATCTTAGACAACATGAAGTTAGATCCTGGTGATTTAATGGTGAGCTTTGATGTGGTCTCTCTTTTTACTCGTGTTCCCTTGGTCGACTCCTTAGATCTGTTAAGGAGGTATTTTGATCAAAAAATGATTGATATTTTCCACCATGTGTTGACAACCACTTACTTTAAGTTTGAAGGAGAATATTACGAACAAGTGGACGGTGTAGCAATGGGTTCGCCGTTGTCTCCTGTCATTGCTGATTTCTTCATGGAATTTTTTGAAGAAGAGGCACTAAACCACGCACCACTCCAGCCGAAGGGTTTTTATAGGTATGTCGATGATACATTTGTGATTTGGCCCCATGGCAGAAACAGTCTTGACCAATTCCTTGCGCATCTCAATTCAATCCATGAAAATATTCAGTTCACAATGGAATTGGAGGAGGACGGTTGCCTGCCGTTTCTTGATGTGCTTGTTATTAAACGTGATGATGGTTCGCTGGGACACACTGTTTATCGGAAGCCTACCCATACAGACTTATATTTAAATGCCATCAGCTGTCATCATCCGGCACAACGAAACTCTGTATTAACTACCTTGGTACATAGAGCACAAAGGATTTGTGACAAACATAGCCTGGCTGGTGAATTGGACTATCTCCGGAAAACGTTTTTAAATAATGGTTATAATCAGGGACAGATTACTCGTGCGTTTAAACAGAAGGAAAATCGACGGAGAGATCAGAGTGATACCAAGGGCCTTGCGTTTCTGCCGTTTGTGGGTGCCCTAAGTTTCAAAATAGGTAGACTGCTATCACAACACGGAGTCAAGACAATTTATAGACCACCCACTAAAATTAGTAACTTGGTCGGTAGCGTTAAAGATGACCTAGGTTTACGAACCCCTGGTGTATATTATATACCATGTGAATGTGGCCGTGGCTACATTGGACAGACGCAGCGATGTGTAGAGCATGCCAGAAATGTTCGTCTTGGCCAAGAAGAAAAATCTGCGGTGGCCGAACATAGTGTGCAAGAAGGTCACACTTTTGAATTTGAAAAAACAACCATTTTAGCCCGGGTCAAAGATTTTTGGGCCAGCGTTATTACAGAGGCTGTAGAAATAAGATTAACTGATTTATTAGTCAACAGGGACACTGGTTATCAACTCAGTGCGGCCTGGAACCCGGCGATTAAAATGCTGAAACAGTTTCGCGCCTGTAACGAGCAGAAGAGCGGATGACGTAATCGCGTTGTGTTGGTTTTTGTTTTCCACCGTTTCCGTAGCAGCGGCTGAATAAACAAACAGTTATACACTGACTTTTGGTTGAGAATGGAGGCAGAGATGGACGCCTTCGAAACGTCCCGCAAATATGATATATTAACACGGCTGGAAGCCCGAGAAAAATATATTAATAAAAAAGAATATGATTATTATAGATTTTTATTTTAATGCAGACCGCAAATATTCCGTAAAATAATAATAATTTCATGTGATCTAAAAATTCCAGTCACGGAGTTACTTATCGGCTGCGCAGTACACCTCCATAGTTGTCACCTAATTTTAAAAATAAAACTACAGATTAACGTGAAATTCGAAACACAGAGCGTCCTAGCATTAACAAATCAAAGCTTTTCCAGTGGTGAATTTCAATTTTAAGACCCATAAAAATTTCAGTTGAGACAGGGATCCGGATCTCGGATGCAATTTTTACAGGCCTTAAAATCGACTTTCACCACTGGCAAAGATTTGATTTGTTAATGCCAACATCCAAGGACTCTACCTAAATTTTACGAATATCTGATGAACCTGAAGTGAGGCTGAAAAAAAGGACACACTTCTAAAGCAATCAGTAACGTTAAAACAATATTTAGTCGTAAAGGTCCTGAAATTTCCGAACTCTTTCTATACAGTTCTCCATATCGACCAGCCCGACAGCAGACCGACACCGGGCCGCACCATCAAAATATAAACCAAATTTATCCGGACCAACTCACGGCCGAGTGTCAGCCGATACGCGGTGTCGTTTGAACTCACTTCAATCGAGTGAGCGACAACAATTAGAAAAGTGACGGTGCGGTGCGGGCCGGGTGCGGTGCCGTCTAGTGTGGCCTGACCTTTATACGTGTCTGTTTGACGAGCGGCATATTGACAAGGTTTGGTGGTTGCTCCGACTAGCTATAGATGCGCGAACAAGTAAAGTTAGTCAGTCGGTAACAATGCCTCCTACAAGGGAGAAGAGTCGTGGCTTTTTAATCAAACTCATCGACAAGATGCCTTCTGAGGTTCTTATACCTACATATCAGTTTTGTGGCTACGGTACTAAACTGGAAAAATGGTTGGCCCTTGGGCAGAGGGGTATCAACCCACTAAATGCAGCTTGCAGAGAACACGACATTGCTTATGCTCAAAGGCAGATAGAGCTGAAGCGGAGGGATGCAGACAGAATGAAGGCTCAAGATGCAAAGTTTGGTGAACCTGCAGCAGCATTCTTGGTTAACAGGGCCATGCGTGCCAAGTTGGTGAGGGAGGGGGGGAGGTATTATGAAAAAGAAGGAAGATATTCTTCCCTTATTGCTATTATTTTCCGGCTTGTCAACTGACGGGTTGAAAACCATAGTGGTACAAGTGACAAAATAAACTTTTTGAGAAAAACAGGTTTTTGTTAATATGTTTGAAATATGTAACATGAAGATAGAAATAAAACATACCACGTATTTGTCACCAAATTTTAATGTTTTCCGCATCAAAATTATTAAGATTTCAATGTAAAAATAAAAAACAAAATCACTTATACCGTTGTGGTCTATAGACAGAATAAAATAATGCACTTATATCAGTATGGCACATAACAATTTATGTTTATTTTTTACACTTGTGTCAGTCTTATAGTAGAGTTTCAGTCAGGGTGTAAAACGTTCTCTCGAATTCTCACTACAACTATAGCTGGCCTTGTACATTTAACACCAGAGCACACCACCTTGACTGCGAAGAAATGAAAACAATAATTGATATGACAATTACTTTATCCATCATAAGTATAATCCAATATACTTTCATCGTCTGTTTCATGCACACTATTTTTAACTGGGTCGCCCTCTGGAACGGCTTGTTGAAGCAGACTGTTGAATTTTGTTCTCATCACATTTCAAAGAATTGTAAAATTCATGATGAATCAGTGGTATAAATTTTAGAAGATCCATTAAATCTTTAAACTTAGCATGCTTTATTTTTATTTCTGTTTCTCTAAGCTGAGGAAGAATTTAGGGTATGTTCCCTTTTTTTGCATCCATGTTGACTTCACGAAATGGTGAGTCCACATCCAAAGACTTCTTGAAATACATACTCTTTGGCAGTTCTTTAGAAAATCTCATCCATCTTATTTTTAGCCAATTTTATTTTTAGCAATGTCAATTTTTCTGTTAACAATAATTTTTGAAACAGGGTCAGTAGAAATAAAATCCCCTCGATGCATTCTGTGAACTTTACATTTCTTGCGTGTTTTCTCAACCAGACACACCCAGTCTTCAGGCACAACAATATACTGGATTTTCTTTTTCTGTTTTTCGATGCGCGAAAAATCAGCGTCATTTTCTAGGTAACCATGACCAGATACCATGAATTTGTGATCAACAGTAGTAATGGGTGTATGAGCTACCACATACATCCAAAGTCTGAAAATTATTTGATTTCGGTTTTGCCCTCCGCAGCTGTCACTATACGCAACCAAGTGCTTACAGTCTTTATGGACGGTGTTCATGATCTATTTTAATAGGCACGAAGCCACTTTCGATGTCCCACGTGACGCAGTATTTTCACCCCACATATACATGTGTGCATCTCCACTTTTGCAGTCATGAATCCTTAGATTATAGGTCCAGAATTGGCGTTTGTAGTAGATCAAATTTGTTTGTAAATATGGTGTAGGTAATGTTTTTTGTAAATCAAATGTTGTCATATGAACTGCTTCGTTCTCTTTGTCCCTGTGTTTAGATTCTCTTGTCCTTTCAACTTTTAATAAATGACTTGCTTTTTCCTCTTTGATATTTTGTTTCTTTTCCGTGTTTTCTTCACTTTTGTAAAGATTCTCTTACCTGTCACGTGTATTACATGTACTACTTCGTAGTTTGTAGAATCCAAGATCAAATTCAGTATTGAACATTTTTCTATAGATTTGTTCTTTAACTGGTTATTTTCCTTCATTAATGATTTTTTCTTTATAAACAGAATACATTTTTGATATTGATAACTCAGGAGACAGATACTTTGTAAGTGGTGCATCTTCGCGTGAATAATGCCTTTTAAATTTTGTAAAACTGTTGATGTGTTTCCGAACGTCCTTCAATTTATCCTCTTTGATTTTATGTCCAGGTTCATGTTTACCACGTTTGTCATATACTGGAAGTCCTTCGACTGAATTTTTAGTGAAAGCTGCGTGGGTAAATCTTCTATTAGAAATAGTTAAGGTTTTCAGAAAAAAGGCTTTGCACACTCTTTTAGTATTTAATATGATTACTGTAATTATTTTTTCTTGTTAATTGAACGCTTCGGTTTCTCTATTTGTACACAGTATCTAATGAAATTTGTTTGTGCTTCCCAATTTCCAAAATTCCGAATGAATTAGTTTACGCTGATCTTCAGTAAAAGTTTTGCACTGGTATCGACAAACATGGTTAAAGGTTTCTAAAACCTTAGCTGGGATTGTTTCGCCTTTGGTAGACACATATTCTTTTTCTTCGTTGCGTCTCTGTTTTCTAATATTTTTCTTCCAGGCTGCGATGTTTTTCTGTCTCTTGTGTGTTCTTGTAGAATTTTCTTTTTGAGGTTCTTCTTCAGATTGTTCTTGTAAAACTGGCGTAGATGCAGATGGTGCTTGCACACCTGTTGGGGTTCCAGGTGGTATTGTAACAACTGGCAGAGAGATAGATAATGCTAGTTCAAGTGGCGGGGTTTGAAGTGGCATCGACCAAACTGGCGGTGAGGCAGGCGATGCTTCTGCAACCGGCGGGGTTCATGTGCTGTCGGCACTACTGGCTGATAGGTAGATGATGATGATGGCACAACTGCAGGGGTGTCAGATCTTAATGATTCAATTGGCAGCAAACTTGAAGATGGCTGTACATTTAGCGCAGGTCCTTCTTGGGAGCAAGTTTTTATATAAATTTTTGAGGTCTTCGAATATGTTTTTACTTTTTTAGGGGTTGGTTTCCGTATAATATCTATAACAAAAGCATAAAAACATATTAATTCTATACCGTTACAAGTGACGTCTGTCTAAACGTCTGAAATGATAGTATTATGCCAGACCGTTACAAGTGACGTGTAAACAAAATCAGATCAAAGACAGTTAAAAAAATTTTGCGCGCGATTAATGATTAGTTTATTTTAGAATGCATCATCATCAAGGCAAAATAAATAATATTAATATTCTATCTACAGGAAATCATTTTTTGTTATTTTTATCACACCCAAAAAGTCAACACCAAAATCCCATATAAATAGTATGGAAAGTAGGGTTGAATTTATTTTATAGTAAACTAACAACTTTTCAGCCATTGTTTTTAAAAATATTATGTTATTATTTACAGACAAAACGTACCTTCCACGGAATCATCACTTTCTTCCATGAAACTAATCATTTCTTGATAATTTAATTCTCCACCAGCACGTCTCTTCTCCATTTTGTCACTTGTACCTCTATGGTTCCAACAATACAGACCCATTATTAAGATACGCAGTTAACTCACCCGAAAGATAGATGGCATGGCAATAGCAATAGCTTGTATCGGTTTGGCACACTGAAGATAAGCACAGGACCTGTGTTTTGCCGCACTTACATCACATTTCTCATATTTGTCACTTGTACCACTATGGTTCGCAACCCGTCAACTGCCGGTGCTCTGGCAGGGAGTGTGGCAAATATCGTCAGAGCGGCTAAGGAAGCGTATAAGCAGTTGGCTGAGAAGAAACGAAACGATGAAGGCACTTGTAGTGAGTGGTAAGGGTCTATATTTGAAGCCATACTAGAATGATAGGTCTGAATTTAAAAAAGTCGGTTCAGCCGCTGACAGATCAAGATATACATAAAGCGTTTGCACATACCCCATTTTCGTGGTGTTTATTGCGTGATACATTACCCCCAAAAATATGTGAATGTGGAATCGTGAACCTGGACAGAGTTGAAAATTCTGGGACACATTGTATTGCTTACATCAAAACTTCTACAGTTTCGGTGACTTGCGTCCTCCGTTGGAACCACAGCGATACTTTGCAGGGAACGGAATGGTGTACAGTGTGCAATAACACCAGAAATTTGGTGCATATATACGCGAACACTTGTGTTTAAAATTCCTGTAGGAAAATGTGTGATATCAGTCTCGAACGAACCTTGGACAGAATAGCACGTCTGTGACACAGCTTGTCAGGCAACAGTTCGGTCTTGGGCTGTGATTACATCCCACCGATAGATTTGAGCCAAGGCGATTACACGATCGGCTTCGTTTAAAGGAATTGCAATCTTTCCTAGGACTTGCAGATTACTACCGGAAATTTATCAAAGATTACGCGCAGATTGCCGAGCCACTAACCATGCTGCTACGAAAGGGGGTAAAATGTGATTGGGTTACAGAGTTCACAAAGACCATGGAGACATTGAAGGAAATTTTAGCCACCCAACCGCTCCTACATGATATTACCCTGCAAGTTCGAAAACTTTACTATTACTACCAGATTTCTACAGTCAACGTAGTTTCGATGTAAGGCCGGCATTACACTGTAAAAGATCTTTGTCCAAGATCTTTTATAAAACATTTTATCATACTTATTTTATCAAAGATATTTTATGATATTTTTTCAGTCCCATTACACTACATAAAATTTTTCTTCATAGTTCTCTGAAATGAATGGAGTAAACTTGTAAGCTTTTGCAGACCCAGTTAGTGCAACTGTCACAATATGCATTTTATTGAAGATAAAGAAGAGAAATAAACATATTTAGGTTAGACCGTGAGATTACGAGACTTGATATGATAGGAGTTCATCAAAGTTTAGAGAAAGAGCTGCAATGTGAGGATATGCCAAATTATAAAAATTATGGTGATGCTAAAGAAAACGTCCAATAAATTTTTACCACAATATTTTCATACATTTCTAAATCAGAATTATTTCCCCATATATACTATTGAGTGTATGTGCCATGGGTTGTACTCGATTGATGGTGACGGATCTACACCATTCTGCAATATAGCACACGCATTGGTCTGCGCATTACTTCTGTTATTATTCCAGAAACCTGTCAAATACTAATTACTTAACACGTTAATTTTCTCTTTTTACGTCTTCTAAAGTACAGCCTTCTATCATAGCACTAATTAACTTTTTGTAAGTTTTCGCCTTTTTATTCCTAATCTTATAGTCTATATGTTTCTGAGTTTACAACATTTCCTTATGTTCATACTCAGAAATAAAGACTTTCGTGGATTCGACAGTCATAACCAACTTTGATAACGTCCCTTACGCCATTTTCTTTGTTTACGTTTGCAGGGTGGTGAAATCTTTTATAAAATGTCACTTTCTTGACGTGATCAAGTTTATTCTTGTTACAAACCAGCTGCACTGTATGATTACGAAAACTTCCGCGATCACTGTATGTATCATCTTGGTTCTCCGGGTGGGGCCGCGTCGATTTGTTAAACCTGACGTTTCTGCCATCATGCTGTGACCTTCTTTGGAGGATATTGTGGCCTTCTTCAGAGGACTCCTTTGAAGAAGGGCACAGCGTGACGGCAGAAACTTCAGGTTTTAATAAATCGATGCGGCTCCACCCGGAGAACCAAGATGATACAGCGGAACTGTACTTATGCAATTAACTGGAGATGCTAAGCAAAGTGGATTATAAAGCGCGGCCATGGTCTGCAGCATCTTTGGCTTCGTTATGGGCAACTTGATTTTTCTTTTGAGGGAAGTGAACTTGTATTACAGTGCGATTGATTCTAATTCGTTCGGAGCACCTATGACGAAATAATCGACATATAATGCAGCGTAAGGAAACGTCTCCTCATTATGCTCAGCGACTTGACGAAGCGTAGCGGCAAGCAAGAAGGGACTGCAAGTCAAGCCAAACGCAAGTCTCCGGAAACGGTAGGTTGTAACATCACGTATGATTTCCTGGTGGTTATCATTATAAATTAGTCTATACCAGAAGAATCTTGTTAAGCCCCTATCACTTTGGTCGAGAATGAGATGCAAGATGATTGACATCTCCAGTAATTTCTACAGGATACATTCTGCATCTGAGTAGAACAGACAAGATTTCTGGGTTAAGATTCGGTCCCTTCTCAAGAGCGCCTACGAGTGAAGGTGAGTCAGTTTCGAGTGAGGACCCATCAAAAACAGTTCTCCACTTGATGGTTCCACGTTTTTTCCTTTTTAATAAATGATGGGGTAAATAGTAATACCTGTCTCCCACAAATTCTGATACTTCCACGTCACCATTCCTAATGTTGTTCAGCATCTGCATGTTATGGTTTCCGGGAATCTCGATGTCGAGGTCTTCCCCATCTTGTTTAGGGTAAGCAAGTCGTGTCATTGATTGGACGTCTTGTGGAGCTGCTGGGTTTGATGAATACCTATTTCTACTTTCAAATCCAGTGATATTCACTGTGCGTTAGTCCACATCCTTCTAATGCTGAAGCGGACTAGTTTGCGACTTCTTGGCGCTGACTCTGTTGATTTAAAAGCAGTAACGGATAGTTCTCTTGTGACCGATAACGTCTAGCTTGAGCTGCTCCACCAATTTCGATTGACTTCCGGCGTCGAATAAACAGCGGGTACATGCGTAAAGTCCTTTTCGGTCGGTCACACAAACACGTGCAATCTAAAAGTATGTGAACTAAGGTAATTTAATGTTAACTTTGCCCACTGTTACCTGCTGACTGCCATTACAGATAGATACGCGATGCCGCCTCTTACACTTAGCACAAGCCACTTCATTCTTTTTCTGCAAACTTTAATACCGTGTCCTCGACTGAGACACAACAAGCATCTCTGTGTAGATTTCAGTTTCTTCAGTCGTTCATTTACGTGCAATCTTGTGCCCTATGCTCTTGTGATTCGCCGAAAACCCAAAAAGGTGATACTTTCTTCGGCCTCCTTCCTCCCCTGTTCTGTTTCTTGTCTACTTGAAGGGCAGCTACTGTGCAAGGGAACATTCCTACGTTGTAGTCTCTTCTTATTTTGTAAGTTGCCATGGGATCCTCTACCTCATCATTCAATAATTTCATCAGCTACATGATATTGTTTTCGGAAATCCCTTGTCTTCTGGAGTAGATAATACAGCGTCGAAAGATCTCCACAGGGAAGGCATGTAAAATCTTCAAACCTAACACTCTCCCTTAGTCATCAAACTTCTCTCCCAAGGTCCGCAAGGCTTGAATTCTTCGACGATATTAAATGTATGTTACATTCAGTTATTGAGGGGATTAAGCCCTTCAAGGTAATCTAGGTAGGCTTGTATAATACGATTCTTGTTACCATAACGTGAAACAAGAATCCTTTTTATTTCCTCGTAGGCGTCAGCGGTTACTGGAATGCCTTCGACCAAGTTCTTAGGGTCGCCTTCTAAGTAACCGAGCAGGAAAACATGTTTGTCAATAGCAGAAACTTTCCGGTTATCTACAGAAGATTGAAATTGTTCCCAGAACCTTTACATCTTCTCTACATCGCCGGAGAATGGCTCCAATCGAATGGCCGGTAGCTTGACAGTGTGACTGATTGCTGTCGATTGAGCTGGAGCAAGCGTCTGAGATACGGCTGGTGAAACGTTCAGTTCTTCAGTCTTTCGCTTAGCCTTGAGAATTGCTCTCTTAGCGGGACAGAAAGTCGTGTATTTTGTTTTCAAGGATTGTCAGATCTCGTTATGATTCCTGAAGTCTCGTCATACAACATTCGTAGTCACTATCGTAAATCTCAACATTAATTGCAGAACTGAATTTAGTTATTAAACCTCTTTCTGTCGCCCGTTTGCACCTCATATTACGTAGCTGACCGTCTTCAGACATTGCGAACCGCTCTTTACTTCATTGACAACCTAAAAGTTCTGCAGATGGTCACAAAATGGCGTTGATGTTATTTTGTAAATAATGCAGATCTCTACAAATCAGCGTTGATTTGATGTAGTTCATCAATTGGCCCTAAGATGGCGTATGCGTTGTGCTGTTTGCCAATTGAATGCAAATTATCGTTGTTAAATTTTTATGATATCAAATTACGCACGTTTAAGGTTAAAACCGTTTCTAGTGTGCACTGCAAATAAATTATTAAATGTCCGTATTGTGCAAAACTGGCTATTGCGTCTAGAACTTACGTAGCGTAGGTGATAGGATGGAAGCTGTCATTCAATTTACTTCCTCTTTATATATTTCTTAATAGCGAAGACGTAGTAGCGAGTGAAAGTCGCGCTTCGTATTAAACTCCTTTTATCGTTTAACAGCTTCGCTTGCTATCCAATATTTCGGCACCATAAAATTTCGTGGATTAAATCATGTAAACAAACATGATTTTCTAGGATAGCGCGTCAGTAAAAAAATATAGCAACATTTCGGAGCCTGCCTCCGGCTCCATCTTCGCCGGAAGATAGAGGGGGAGGCAGGCTCCGAAACATCGCCATATATTTTTAATGACGCGCTATCCCGGTGGAAAGCCCCAGAAGATTTTAGGCAACTGACTCACCAAAAAGCCTACATTCTTTCACCATATTTTTACTATTTTATTAATCTTTCTGACTACAGTGTAACTAACTACAGAGTCCACAGATAATACACATATACTCTTAATTCAGTCCACAGATGATATAGAAGTACTCTTAATCTCCAAAACGAACAATTGCTGTCCAAGAAATTCGAACTTGAATTTTAAAAATTACTTTAAAGTTTTTGTGGCGACACACAAATCTACATGTTTTTATTTGATGTCGTAGGAACTTTACTTTAAATGTAAACATCATTTTCACTTAGATAACTATGTACGTTCTCGCGGCGGCAATCTATATATCTATAAATGAGAAAACGAGAAAGTTCGGATGTGTGTTTGGATATACTTCTGGAATCAATAACGCCTTAATAAATCAACATATTTAAATTAAATTTGGCGTGAAGTCAGTTAATTGCGTGCGAAGTGACATAGGATAGATTTTATCCCGCAAAAACGCATAGTTCTTTTAGAAATTGCCGTTAATATCATTTCGGAAACAACAAAGAGTTTCCTACTTCGTAGATAGCAGTGCCACGTTTACTGTTTGTTTTTTACGTAAATCACAAATACTACTTTTCAGAAGTAAAAGCAAAAACTTTCTTACATATGCAAGTTTGTGTTTAGTTTAAAAGCCATAAAACCGACGCACTTAACAAATAATAGTTTGGAAGCAGGAAATATAAATCTGTACTTAACCTTAAATTAAAAAAAAAAAAGAAGATAGGTACTGTTGTCAAGTTCGCAAGGAGATGTTTTCATTTGCGTACATAAAATAGTATGACATATCAAATAATACACCATAACTGAAAAAAAAGTAAGGTGCTATGTGTATACCAGCACGAAAGTCGGTTCACTAAAAGTGCAAAATGTCGTAGCTCTATCTCGGTTTAATTTATTTCCTGTTTCTTTTTTGTTACTATACAGTCTGGGAGTAGTTTACGTCGCGATACATCACGTCACATCGTGACGTAGTGCTTATTAAAGTTTCTTAAATAACTGATAACTAAATTCCTCTTGCCTTTAGCTGTGACAAAAAGGTTTTGTTTTCATTCTGGTTCAGGCAGAATTTCAATCTAACCACAATTTCCGTTAATATTGTCGCTACAAAATCAAGGCCTCCATCACAGGCGCATTGATACAATAATTTTATCTTAAGTTATTGATGTGTATCGCGATGTAAACTTGAACCTACAGTCTCGGCATTACAAATTATTTTGCCGAAATTTAAAACTTAACTGACCCTTTTTATTTTTTGTTCAGAATTTTTGTACAAATAATAGAGACTATGATTCACGAAACTGCTTTTTACTTACTGTTTAATATTCTGCAAATATCTATCGAATGCTACACTTAAAACGAATATATTCAATGGGCTTGGCAGAGGGTGCTCAGCACCAAAGCTAATCTCTTTGCTGTGCATTCCAATCCCTAATGGTACGAGGGAAAAAAGAATTCATATAAGAATCAGTCCAGAACTTTATTTCTCTAATTTTATCTTTCCTGTCCTTCCGACTCAAATAGGTTGGTGGAAGAAGTATTTCACTACACTCAAAAGTGAAAGTGGGAGTATGCATGTTTACCAATAAGTTTAAACGAAACGTGTGTCGTCTATCTACCAGAGACTCCCAACCTAGTCTACTAATCAGTTCTGTGACGCTTTCATAAGGACTGTAGCAAGCGGTCACGAATCGAGCGGCTCTTCTCTGAACTTTCTCTATACTTTCAATCAACCCCTTACGAAACGGGTCCCAAATGGCACAACAATAATCCAAATGTGGACGTTCATTACAATTTTTCAAGATTCGACCTATGAATCGCCACCTAAAATAATTGTTGCTTCATCTATAATCTAGAGCTTTGCATTTTTTATTAGCTTCGCCTCACTTGAAGTGAGACGCATTGATGACTTGCTATCATTTAGTAAGGGCACTGGCAGTTTGTATAGTGAACAATACGTTTTTCCATCTTGTAATAGGTTTGCTGCTATACCTGTCGAGGCAGACGGTAAAGCAATGTTGCTATGCCCTCGGAAATAGCTAAGCAATGTTTGATAAAGATATGTCTTACCACTGCCACCAGGACCGTATAGAAAAAAAAAACCTTACTGGTATGAGTGCGATCATCCGTCGCAGCACCAATGGCTTCGAAAGCATCTCTTTGTTCTCGATTGAGGGTGGCCAAACATTCATCAGCTAACTTTCGCTCTTTCATAATGTCATACATATCTTGCGGTTCAGGATGTTGAATATATAATGGATTTGGTAACCCATATTGCCAATAATCTTTGCCTTGCAGAAGTATTGCCTCTCGAATTTCTAGAAGAGCACAGTTCTCACAGTATTGACATGGATCAAGATGACCATCGTGTCTGGCAAAGTCTTCGAACATCGCTCTCTTATGACAGTTCCATAGCTGCAAAGCATCGTAAGGATTTCCTTCAGTACAGATTGTTGCAAACAACGGTCGTAAATGAGAAGGCATGTTAAACACTTCTGCCTCGTTTAAAGTATCTTCCCATACTTGATCATCATCAAGTAGACCTCTCAATCGCGCGGCATCTCTGAAAGTCTCTCAGACAATTCCATTTACTGTTTTTAGATTATCAAAATTGGTAGCTCCAGGAATGTGGAGTAGCAAAACTCGTAAGTAATATATTTCTATATGGGCCATCTTGACGGTATATATTCTGCCAATGACATTCTCTCCTCCTCTTTGGCGGGGGAATATATTCCTTGGTGTTTTGGACTTGTCGGATATACTTTGGAATATCAGCATAGAGATATTGTCTAGCTTCAGGGAAGTCTTGGTTTAGTTTAAACCAATCTGTCAATGTCGTTAACTTAAATTGAGCATCACTAATTACTTGTGGAATGTTTTCGGTGGTAAAAACAACCGATTGTTTATTTGGCAGATGCACGGCCAATCGTACAATTGTATGAGTTTTGTGGTGCATAGCATTACCAAAAAGTCGCCAGGCTGCTTCCGGGGCACTGACATATCTTGAGTCTATGAACGTATTAATTTAGTTATGTTCTAAAACGTTCTCTTCCTTTATGTCGATGTTAGCGCAATCGTGGCCTTTGTAAACGTATTTGAATAAGTACTTGACACTTTTTATGGAAGTACAAATTTCAACATTAATATGGCAGTTGTATCTGAGAGTAAGGTGTGGATTTTATGGTATGATTTCTTTCTGTCGGACCAAGCTGGTACGACCATTATCCGGCCGCTTGTACCTTGGATAACCATTGAGGTTGGCAACAGTTTTTTCTTGGAAATCTTTAGGTAACCCTTTGATACATGATCCGTTTTCCATACACGGAGAAGAGAGATTACATGTGCCACATGGTCCATGAATCATATGTCTTGACACAATATGATGCAACCTGGGGTTAATACCTGGATCAGGTATTTCTGCAGAATCCAAGGCGTCAATTATATCAACGGTGTGGGATTTATGATCTGTTTGCAAAATAACAAAAATATGCGCGTGTGGTAAACCACGCTTTCGAAATTCGATCACATGAATATTGGCAGTAGGTACTCCTAAAACGTGCTTTTTCATAACATCGTGTAAGAGTTCTTTGAGTTTTAAGTTGAAAACGCGTGCCACTAAATCTAATCGATATTCCACCTTTTGATAGTCGGGAACGGTTTCCTGAATCTCTTTCCAATTAGGATTACATGTCATGGTGATAAATAAATCAGGCTTACCATACTCTCTTACAATTGCCATTGCATCTTGATAATTTTGGTGCATGTTCCTCGGACTTCCTATAAAAGATGATGGAAGAATTATGGGGACGCCAGGAACTAATCCTTCACTATCAGCCATAGAACCAATGTGTTCAATCAAATTGCGATATAATTCTTCGCGAAGGTTGGATTGGTGTGTTTTTATATAGTTTAGTCGATTACCCTCCGTTTTAATATAGGCGTCAACCATATACCGTTGTGTCAATTTTTCAGCACTCAAAAATGGGTTAAATTCTTGTCTAATTGCAAATCGGTAGCCATAGTACTGCATTTGTGTGACACGTGTGCGTATTCTTTCACCCTCAAGGGGAATATTTGGACCCCAACTTTGATCACCATATGGAAAGAGTACAGGGTAAACCAAAGGTTCCAAATTACAATCCAGAATACTGATTCTTTTTGTTTTTCAAATATTTGGATCATTACGGTCTGGCTTTACATGAATAAGCAAATCCCTCTAAAGCGGAAGTTCTCCATCAGCATTCTGAAAAAACTAGTGCTACTTCAGAAACTGTAGGAGCGTTGTAGCGCCTTATATATATATATATATATAGTTAGTGTGATATTTGTTGCTGTGCGAATAAAATAGGAATTGCATGACAAAACGAAAGTGTTTCTGCAACAGAAGAAAAATACCGGAAAAGCTACTTATAGAATAAAAAAAAGTTAATTGATATCTCTGTGATACCTGCTGCTGCAATCTAGGGACTTGGCTCAGAACTGTCTCATACGCGCTGCCACTTTAAGCACCAGATTTCGAAAAATTCTTTCTTAATTTTTTGATTTTACCTTACTGGAGACCTTAATGTTTAAAACGATATGATATTTATTGATTTCGGCTAGGTATCGAAGAAGATAAATCGCTTGTAATTAAAAAAAAAACACGCTACGGAAATAATATTGATACTTTTGTACCTTAAGGGTCGAATTTCAAAAATTCCTTTTATAAAATATAGTGTGACCAAAGCAGCCACCTTGGTCTTTAAAATGATATCTCATTTACCAATTTCGGTTAGTTATCAAGTCAGGTAAAAAAAAAAAGGTTTAGAAATGATGATATTTTTGCCCCTTGAGGGTGGAATTTGGAAAAAAATTTTTCTTAAAATATGGTGTGACCAAAGAGGATAGTTTAATATTTAAAAGGATACCTCGTTTATTAATTTCGGTTAGGTATCAAGGGAAATAAATAGCTCGCGACAGAAAAATGCGTTGTAGAAATTTTAACACTTTTGCCCTCTAAGGGTAGAATTTTGAAAAATTTCTTTCTTAAAATGAGATTTAATGGAACCGAAGACCTTACAAAGAGAACAATCTGTAAAATTATACCTCGTTTATCAATCTTATTTATTTATCAAGGGAGATAAATGACTCGAGACACAATATGCTGATATTTATGCCCTTTAAGGATCGAATTCCTAAAAATTCCTTTCTTAAAATATAATGCGAACATGGCGGAGACCTTATTCTTTAATATGATACCTCATTTATCTATATCAATTAGATATTAAGGGAGTTTAATGGCTCGTGACACAAAAATCGGTTGGAGAAAAATTGATACTTTTTCCCTTTAAGGGTTGAATTCCAAAAACATTCTTTATTAAAATTTGATGACACAAACCTGAGACATTACTCCTAATATTCCTACTTCATTTATCGAGTTTGGTTAGATATCCAGGGAGATAAATCGCTCTAGACACAAAAAAAAGCATTTAAAAAAAAATTGATATCGGTATCTATGAAGAATGATCGAAAATAAATTTAAGAAATCTAGTGTAGACATAACTATAAAGTATTACAAAGTGATGGCTGTTCCAATGGTATTATACAGATGCGAATCTTGGACAACGTTAACAAATATCTTTCCAAGCCTTACAAAAGAACGAAATTTCCTGATAGGACCATCCATAGACTTTCTTGTAGTGATGTCTGATGACAGTCAAGTTTCATGGTGCCAGATTATAAAATTCACTCTTCAAGGCGAGGTCTAAATAAAATCATAAAATTTATTCTTCAAGGCGAGGTCCAAATATAATAATAAAATTTGCTCTTCGAGGCGAGGCCCGATTCAATGTAACAACATTTACTCTCCGAGGCGAGGTTCGATTCAGTGTAACAACATTTACTCTTCGAGGCGAGGTCCGATTCAATGTAATAACATTTACTATTAATGGCAAGGTCCCATGTAAATTACAGAATTTACTCTTCTTGGTGAGGTCCCATGCAAATTACAGAATTTACTCTTCATGGTGAGGTCCCATCCAAATTACAGAATTTACTCTTCATGGTGAGGTCCCATAAAAATTACAGAATTTACTCTTCATGGTGAGGTCCCATACAAATTACAGAATTTACTCTTTATGGTGAGGTGCCATAAAATTATGGTGTTGGTATCAAAGAAATTTTAAGATTTCATTCGTAGCAGTGAAGTCCTTGGAAATTGTGGTATTTTGATGGCAAGGTCAAACATGGACTGAAAAGTTTATTTTCCTTTTAAGAGATTTTGATTGAACCATCGTTCTACATTGGGTCGTGTGGGTAGTTTTTTTTTGAAAAAGAAGCACTTTGCTCCTGTTACTGTCCTGCTAAAGTTTCGCTCTAGGTGCTATTAATGACCAGATGTTTTATTTCGACATGAACTGCTACTGCTGAAAAATGAATCAAGATGCTGAAGATTCAACGAGAAGTAATGCATGCGTTATATTGCTGAATTTTACCTTTGTCCTGGAGATTCTGGAGTGCAGAAATGAAATGTGAGAAAACCATGAACCGCTTGGTGGTAGGGAAGGCAATGATCCGTTGCTGTTTGGTTTTTGAATTATTCATTTGTGATTTTTTGAGTGGTTGAGTAATACGATTTTTTGTATTATTGTGGAAACACTTTTGTGTCGTGCTTGCTGCAGAGATTTTCGGACGCATATCGGCATAAATCTTTTAGACTTTCGGGTGTTTTACTCGGCGGGTAGCCAATTGTCTAATAAAGTTGGTTTCCTGTGGCGTGTAGGGGTAGTTTTTGTTAACACCAGCGCGGCTGTGTTCCTGGTTCGGAAGTAAACATGTGCCATTCGTTTTCCTTCCCTGTACTGTAGGTCTAAATCGAAGGCCTGTAGGTACGCTTTCCCTGTTCGCAAATTTCCTCGTCCTTTTGCTCGCTTAGCGTCTTTGTGTTTCTTCATTGCGAATTTGAAGAGTGTGGCCATAACATGGTAAACTGGAGTATGCATTGTCGAGCCCTACAAACTGTCTCAGTGGCGTGGTGATACATAGAGGGGGAGGAGGGAGTTGATATGTGCGCGCGGGTATCTTGTTTAGGTTGGGTCAAATGCTTCCATCTGTTATGACAAATTCTAAGTATTTGATTTGGCTTTTAAGAGATATGTATGTGGCTGCATTCAAGAAAATCGCGGTGGTTTCGATTTTAACCCCTTGTTTTAAACTGTCAAATCCTGTCAGTGGTGGATGAAAAAGTAGTCGATATGTGCTATTGCTATGGTATACATTACTCTGCCTAAAAATTTTACGACTGTTCTTTGAAAAACTGCTGCTGTCGTCAGGTATAATTTAAGCTGAGTACTCGGTTGCAGATATTTGATGGTAGCTGCTTAGAATACCTTAACCAAAAAAGGGGATACTTTGCTATATGGTCTTCAATTGGAAGGCAATGGGAATTAATCTGTGATGGTATTGTCATTGAACTGCCCATTGTCTAATTATGTGCTGTCGGAACAGGTGCGTTTGGACCGGTAATACGGGCCTTAGCGAATGGCGAAAGTCACGCCATTATGCTTGCGTTTAATAATTCCTATGCGTTCTTTTTTTTTTTTTTTTTTTTTTTTTTCAAGGGCAGGTGATATTGGGGTACGACATCTGATTATTTTGGTGGGGTTACGGCAAATTTGCTACATCCAAGCGCTTTTCGGCATCTGCTAAAGATGACTAGTTCACTTAGTGTCGATTCCTTGTTACAAGATTTCTTGCCATGGTAATATTTTGTTTACTAGCTTGTGGTTAGAAAGAACGTGGAACAACGTGTCTACAATCATAACATCTTTTCCTGGGTCGACATCTGGCAGTTAGTGAGGATTGCGTCCAGGCCTAGCGACACTATGGTCAGATGTATCAGTTTTCCTGACAATTTGATGATGCTACTCCTTCGAACTCGAGGCCAAAGTAAAATGGAAGCGACTCACCGTTGTTACTCAGCATTCCGCCTGGACAGCTCCTGGTGCACCACTTGACCCGTTTGTAGGCGGCGATGGGGCGGCAGCTCCGGTGCCTCAGGTTGCTTCTCCGTCAAGTGACCGCTCCCGTGAGCACTGCGCTGCCCCACGTACTCTACGTCCACGACGGTATCATGCTCCTTGGTTGTCCGCTGTCTCTGGTTCTGCTGCTCTGCGCAGGTCGGAGAGTTCTCGGCCTGTCATCGATCGGTGAAGCTGTTTTACCCAACACGTGGTAGCAGGCAGTCTGTGACATTCAGAATGGTTCTATGCGGCTACATCTTTCTCTACCAGCATGGGGTTGCTTGTAGTTCTCGAATCAGCTTCTCTGGTAGTTTCCCTGTTGTTTGCTGTCAGTTACAACTGGGTTAGGTTGGCCCCAATATTAGCCACGGCTATTTCAATGTTTAGGCTGAGTGTTCCTCGTCAGTGCTGGGTTGCCCTTGCTGACTAGTGTTCAGCGTTGTGGCGGCGCTTTTCACCTGGTCGTATCTTGCAGAGAATAGCTCCTTGAAATGAGTCTACGTGATGCCTGCGAAGACTGCTGATCCCTGGAGTGAGTGGCAGATGGTGGCCCTTGAAGCGGTCGTTCGCTTACGTGTGGATAGTAATTTGCTGCCGGATGTGGGCGGCTTTTTCGCCGCGATGACTTCAATCGGGGTTTTGCTGCTCGGCATCCAACAAAGCACGAAATGATGCCGCACTGCGCTGTGTTCGTTGCAGCTCTCCCCAGTCCGCGGGCAATCCCACTTCTGATGTCGAATCCATTCGGGAAAGATCAGGAATCGGGCGGGTTGAATGGAGTACCCGGTTAGAGGCAGATGGCTCGTCAGCGAAGGTAGGCTGTGGATATCCCTCGGACAGTGGAGAGTAACTTTGAGAGCACAGCGGATACAAGGATCCGGTTTATTAGACTCAGTCTCACAATACACAGTGACAGATAGCAGAATGATGTCGCCTCGGTGGTCAGGCAGGTAGAAAATTCCGTGCGCTGTGCGCCGCCTTTAAGTAGTTCCTCGGAGATTTCGCTGTGGCGCTGCTCGCTGCGTCTGTGGCGCGGTCTAGCAGCTAGCCCCATACTCCAGATCCGACATATATATACATATTTTACTTTTATTTCTTTGTGGGTGTTTACACTAACATATATCCTCTTTTGTATTTCAGACATGCCAATAAAGCGAAGCATGAGTCCAGAGTTACCGAGCCCCAAATGGCCAAACATTACTAGCAGTAAGTGTTAAGTTTTTATTATTTGATGTAATGTATATATATATTTCACGTTGCCGTTACATCTTTTTCTGTTTCAGATTTCAGTCTGGCTAGTTCATGGAGTATACCTTCATCCAATTTTGCACCCGTAAGGCATCTGTGGGTTATCTCATCATCTCCATCAAATCTGCCACAGCCACCGTCACACTGGAATTGTGAGTACATAATTTAACGTAATTTCAAATATTTTTTATTATTATCATTTGAAAAAAAATACTTATTTTTCATGTGTTCTTTATTTAGGATCCAATGCAGCCGTCTCCAACCCAGGTAGGAACCTGGAGTATGCCTTCATCCAGTATTTTGCCAATACCGCATCAATGGATTATACTATCGGCTCTAGTAATTCAGCCACAGTCGTACTGGAAAGGTAGGTTCATATTCTAATGTAACAACAAATCTTTATTTTTATTATTTGAAACAGTATTTATTATTCATGTTTTCTGTTTCGGATTCAATGCAACCCTCTCCAAGCCAGGCAGGATCATGGAATATGCCTTCTTCCAGTTTCTTACCCACACCGCATCAATGGATTATTCCATCATCGCAAGCAATTCAGCCACCGACGCTCGTGAATCACATTCTGATGTAATGGCAAAACTTTTTAATTATTATTTGAAAGAGAAATTTTACTTTAAATCTTTTCTGTTTCAGATTCGATGGAATGGAGTGTCCAACCATCTCCAAGTCTTGCAGGATCATGGAGTATACCATCGTCTGGTTTCGTACCCACACCGTATCAATGGGTTATTCCATCATCTCAAACAATTCATTCATTGGCGCACCTGATTGGTAAGTATATTTTTTTACCTACTTAATATAATTATGTTAGACCATTTTTTCCCCTATCACACTAATTTTTTTAATCTGTTTCAGGTTCTGAGTCAGTCGTAAACAGGATCAAGCCTGCGGCTAGGAGGAATGAGCCTCCTCCACCATCAATGTGGCGGCCTTTGGAGACTCCTTCCGTCGCCGTTGCAGGACCAAACACCGCATCTACATGGCGACCAGCCACACACATAACCCACGTGGTGGGTCCAAGCACCGCACATGCCCAACGTCTCACTACACCCATGCAAACCGTGACAGGATCAAGCCAGCAGGCCACTACGTCCTTCTGGCGACCAGACATAGCAGGCAGTTCTCATCCCACACCATTAAGAAGTCAAGCAGCTGCCAACACATCCACCGCGGCATTCCCAGCAGCACATAGTAATAATCCAGTAGCATCATGCAACCAAGCAGCAACGGGGGGTGAATTGGCAGCATCATCCTTAGTACTTGAAGACAGGCAAAGTGCATTTAAGAGTAGAATATATTTAGGTACAATTCAAAATTCTCCATTTTAAATTGAACTGCTGATTTCATTAATGCTTGCTTTGATCTTTTGGTTTAAATAAAATTACGAAATTGTTGATAATCAGTCCTCCCCATCCGTAAAGGCAGGTTGGACTGATTACTTTATTCAGAATACAGAAGGATCTAAATTTCGAAACCGCCCATATGTGTTTTTTCACAAAGATGCGTGAGATCACAAGGAGCACTTTCCTGTCGGATTGGTATGAAAAATATGTGAAGTCGGAGCTCATTGTAAAATTAAGTGAATTTCAAGAGCGGGACAGTGGCAAAACTCTCGACAGTATAATATCCCTCGACATTAATATTTCCAAATTCGAACGTTTCTATCGGACGTCTTCCTATATTTCTCTGCCACTTGATATCTCTAGAAAGCAGGCCATTGTGAATGTAGAAAACAAAGACGACCCTGCTTTCTATGGACGCTTCTTGCTTCTCAAGTAAAGGCGCCAAAAAAAACATGCTGACCAACTTTATAATTATAGGAAAACAATCGCCAACCACAAATTCGATTTTCGGGTATTGAGTTTCCGGTAAAACTCTCAGACATTTCAAAATTCGAGAAGCAAAATCCAGACTATTCAGTAAATGTTTTCGGTCTGGATGTAGTTAAAGGTAAACATGTAGTTTCCGGGGCCCTTCATCACACTGCAGAGAAGCGCGATAAACACATAAACACGTTGATGATTACCGACTGTAGTGGGATGTTCCATTACTGTTATTCATGATCTGCCGTGGCTAGAAAAATCTTTATTAACTACAGAAAATCATGCTATATTTACTTATGACGGATCTCTGCAACATTTCTGACGCAAAGATCTTCTGGACCGCCACGAGATCGATTGCGCAAGGGTGTATCCAGTAAGAGTTGACCTACCCGGCGACGACGATAGGACCTTAAAGTTTAAAGATTTTGTTCACCAGCAGGTTGTCCCGTAATCATTTAAGCTGATTTTGAAAGTTTATTTCCACCTTATGATTCGTGTAGTCCACCACCCAACGCCTCTCACACTACTAGAGCCCAGAAACATGTCCCTTTCGCTGCCGCATACCAAGTCGTTTGTGCGGACGTACCTAGCTTGTCGCATTTCGACTCCTACTCGGGCGTAAATACCGAGAAATGGATTGTTGACGAACTCGTCAATCTTGCCAAGGAAGTCGATAAAATTTACAAGAGATGTATCCCCCTTGTAATGACATATGAGCATGAAGCAGAATTTGCTGATGCTACAGTATGCCACATATGTGAGAAAGACATTGAACCGGGGACTGTGAAGGTCCG
The DNA here is from genome assembly GCA_031002005.1 of Vandiemenella viatica. NCBI lineage: Eukaryota > Metazoa > Arthropoda > Insecta > Orthoptera > Morabidae > Vandiemenella > Vandiemenella viatica. The sequence continues at coordinate 300,930,059 of JARYHS010013630.1, forward strand.
CGATCACTGTCACATCACAGGAAAATATAGAGAAATATAGAGGGGCTGCACATAATGACTGACATTTTGCAGCTTCAAAATAAAAGGTATATACCCATTTTCTTTCACAATCTTTCTGGGTGCGTCGCACACTTCATAGTTATGGCTTTATCAAAACACGACGGCGATGGGATGGATGTGCTTCCCATCAACACAGAACGTTACATTTATTTTTCTAAAAAGATTGAATACACTTCAATCACATTAAGGTTTCTGGACTCATACCGTTTCATGCAGGCCCCATTATACAAACTGGTTGGCGATATAAACATTACCCGTGCTCATTTCACCGACCCCGAGAAGTTACAGTTAGTTGAGTGGAAAGGAGTCTTCCCTTACGAATATATGGATTCGTGGGATAAACTCGACGAGGCCACACTTCATCTGAAATCAAAATTTCATAGTTCGCTATCGTAGTCAGAAATTTCTGATGAAGATTACGAACAAGCGACACAAGTATGGTGGACGTTCTAGATCAAGGCTTTGAGAGAATATACAAGTCTGTACATGAGCACAGATGTGCAGTTACTTGCAGATCTTTTTGAGAAATTTAGGAATGAATGTTTTGGGAAGTACACCCTGGACCCCGCCCACTACTTCACATCCCCAGGCCTTTCGTGTTGTTAAGGAGCACGCGTGTTGAAGTGGACCTTCTGACAGATATCGACATGCTGCTCCTTCTCGAACGAGGAATACGCGGAGGTACTTGCCAGTGCGTGCACAGGTATGCCAAGGCGAATAACCGGTATATGTCGAAGTACAACTGCGAGGTGCCTGAAGATTTTATAATGTTTTTCGACGTAAATATTCTGTACAGCTGGGCCATGTCGGAGTATCTACCCTCTGATGGGTTTCAGTGGCTATCAGCTAAAGAGATTGCTACCATAGATTTCATGAGCGTTGCTGCCGACTCACCTCGGGGATTCGTATTGGAGGCAGATCTTACGATTCCCCTGGATAAACACGACGCTCTAGCAGACCTGCCGCCATGTCCAGATCACAAAGCCCCTGTAGGTTCTACCCTCCCCAAGCTGATTACCACGCTGGAGAATAAGTCCTCCAGCAATGTGTAGGCTTGGAGTTGCAGGTCACCAACATTCACTGGGTAATATCTTTCAATCAATCACAGTGGTTGAAAAATTACATATCTCTCAATACGTGTTCTCGTCATCCAGAAAAATCAGAATTCGAGAGAGATTTTTACAAATTGATGAACAACTCAATTTTCGGCAAGACTATGGAGAACATTCGAAAACACCGCGACGTAAAATTGTGTACTAAATGAGCGGGCCACCGCAAACACATCGCTTCACCACACTTTAAGCGAGCAACAATTTTCAACGAAGACTTTGTGGCCGTGGAGATGGCGAAAGTGAGAATTGTATTAAATAAGCCAGTGTATGTTGGAATGAGCATTTTAGACCTTTCTAAACTGAGGATGTACCGATTCCATTATGAATTTCCTATTCCTCAGTTTAGAAGCCCTAAATTACTTTATATGGACATGGAAAGCTTCATTTACTTGGTGCGAAACTGTGATCCATATGAAGTGATGCGTCGCAACAGGGTTGAATTCGATACTTCCTGATATAGCACCGGCAACCGTTTCGTGATAGAGTCCCATAATGGAAAGGTTGTTAGTGTTATGAAGGACGAAGCGAATGGCACCCTGATTGCGGAGTTTGCAAGGGTACGGTCAAAGTTGTTTGCATTCCAGCTCGAGTACAACCAAACCTCTAGACCGGCTAAAGGTTTGGCGCACTCCGTCACTAGAAACCTGCAGATTGAGGATTATATAAATTGTCTGCAGGGTGAAACACCAAAATACCATCTGCAGCAAAGAATCACATCACTCTGCACGTTTTAAATACTGTTAAAATGTCCAAACTGGGTCAGTCTAGAACGGAAGATAAACGGTATATTTTTTCCGACGAGATAGAGACCAAACCGTGGGGGCACAAATCTGTACCTGAGTGAATGTGTATATGACATTATGTATAGTGTTTGAGTGAAGATGAAATATACCGTTTATCCGTGTATCTAGCTCGTAAATATCTAAATCTAATGTACGTATTGTAAAAACAAAACTTAGCACATTAATAAATGAATATGGTTTATATGTAGAGTCAATAGAATAAAGAAAATTGTTAAATAACTAAATATGCTTGCTGCTATATAAATGGCTGCTGTAAATATTTTTTGTATATACTTTGATTAAAGTCCATAGTCCGATATGAAATAGGACCACAGAAAAATCTTTATTCGTGTAGTTTTCTGAGTGCTGTGCTCATTTTAATTGTGTAAATAAACGAATATTATAAAAAATTGACTGCTGGTGGTGCTGCTGCTGTGCTGAATTCATAGGCATCGTAAAACAGATTAAGTGTACTAGATAGCTGAGCTGACTGCTCGTTTGCTTTGTATTAACGTAATAGAAAAAACATTGTAAAATAGACTAAGCGTACATAGATTGTAAGTTTGCTGAGATACATGCTCAATAGCGGTGTATTCAGATAACTGAAGAAAGAAAAACACATAGTTGTTAGAAATATAAGTTTTATTTTAAAAAAATGTACATATTTGTTTTACATTTTAAATAAATCATTTTTTATGAAACCATGAGTTATGTGATTTATCAAAACCCGTCCACTTTACCAAGATCATATTTTTCCTTCTCTTTATCATTCGTCCAACCAAAAATGTACTTGTAAGTATCGTTGGTTGTAGTTCTTGCTGGTAAAATGCTCCTGCATTATGTTTACCTTGATAATATTTTAAGTAAATAATTTACAGGATTTGTTAATTTTACTTTACTGATGGTAAAAACTTCTGTTGACCAGTTAGACAAGTAGCCATTATCAAAACTTTTCTTTGAATCTGCTGATTCTGACATGGTCACCAACTTTGCTTTCAGCAGTGTACTTCCGTGTTAAGACTACCACACCATCAAAATTCAGAGTTGTCTTTAACATCACACGGTTTCATCTTGATGGTGCTGTGCCACTTGTTATTATAATCAGACATTAATTGAGGAAGAAGTTCAATCCACCGATGTGAACCGCGTCTGCTGAATTCCTTCCACATCCCATTCTTGATTCTCCTGTTGAGACACTTAGCTATTGATGCTTTAGGATGGGTATATGTTGAGTAGTGATTAATACCATAGCCTGTCATGAGTTTCTTGAAGTTTGAATTGTAAAACTCCTTCCCGTTGTCTGTTTGTAAATTTTTAGGTACACAGCGAGCACTAAGAATTCTCTTCATAGTGTCGGTCACTACACTAGCCGTCTTGTTCTTGAGGGGTAGAGCCCATGCAAACTTTGGATAAGTATCAATCATCATCAGTATATACTTGTATCCGCTGTTTTTACGAGAGTATGGTATCATTTCCACAATATCAGCTTGCCATAGGTCATCATGACCTTTGATTGTTACATGCCTTCTTGGAAAAATTCTTCTTGCTGGTTTATTGAGTTCTGCAACAATTTGATCCAGGTTACACTATGATGTCCCTCTCACGAAGTTCTTCAATCACTGATAAAATTTCGTTGGAGTGCGCCGTATGCCCTGCTGATGTTGACGCTGTAAGTAACTTTAGACGTTCAACGAGTTCATTTGGGTCGTCCCAATACACATATTCCTTCATGGGGAGAAGGCCAGAACCCGACTGAGTGTCAAGCTTAGAGAATATGTTTTTATACTAGTGGATGTATTTTTCAAAACTTTACCGGATGGAATGAAATTTACTCTGTGAGCACTCGTGTAGTTTAATATTTCCAAATAGCTTTTCAAGTCCTTGCCAGTATACGGTTTTGGGTTTTTTAAAAACAATAACCTCATTAATCCTTGTGTTCGTTCATATTCATTACCATCAATTAGAATAACATGATCGTCGATAGTCACAGGCGTGTTTCCAATCACTAGTGAATCATTTTTCTTTCGGATACCATACACTTGCTTCGACTTAGTGACTTCACGAAATCTACGATCAAGCGAGGAGACTGCCGTATATGTAGCTGAGGTAATTAAACTCTTTCCATAGTGTCTGTCACAGGACTTAAGTTCGAGTAACTGGCGTCGAATTGCATTCCTGGCTTTAGTTTAGTTGTTGCTGCATCCATGTTTAAGCACTGAATGAATTTTGTAAGTGCTCACTGTACTATATTATATCTCATTGTTAATGTTGCTGTAAATGGTTTGTGGGGTTGAACATTTACAGTTGCTGGGAAAAAAGTTTATCGCCTCGCTTCACATGGAGTACCCCGCTTGACAGCCAACATCAGTCTTACATCAACCCTGCCTGGTTTGGCTATTGAGAGGATTAAACCATCTACAGGGATTTCGTAATAGTTTAGACCTGTATCTAGTATGTATGCATAATCTTGAAACATATCCGTTACCGCAATAGTTACAATTATAGTCACTTCTGTCGTTTTCAATTCTTTGATCAGTTTTTCAACATCGACATAGAATGTTTTCCAGTTTATGATCATATCGCTTGGTAGCAGTATTGTCTTCTTTGACGGGGTCAGCTACACGTCTGAGTATTCTACCTTGACAATCCAAACTTCCTTCTTTAGTAGGAAGTATGTATTGAGGTGAGTATACCAACACCCTCTTGTTCTGTGTCGTTAAAGCTCTCCCAAACTTGTCCATGGTTGTAATGATGAAAGTACTTAGTGTGCTTGCCTATTTATTCAAAAATGAGTCAAATCCGTTTCGGTACCGTCCATGATACACGTCGCTGTCTTTGTAAATAACCAAAAATCCGTGCTTACTCGTATTCCAGCAGTAACGACATAAGTTTTTATACTCGTTGAATGGCATATTGGTGTTGACGTGGTCGTTGTAAATGTGCTTGAGATTCATGTCGTCATGTTTAAAGAGCATGATCAAGTTAGCATTGTCTCTAACCAACTGTTTCGGTATTCGGCTATATGTCTGGCACAAGTAGAAAGAATCTACTGACCTATGTCTCTCCACACAAAAGTAATCTCGTATATTATTCTGCTTTTCACACGAAACATAGTCAAATACAAACACAGAATTTGTTAGAGCTTCAGTAGTCGGAGGTACACTTTCATTATCGTTAAATGTCAAATACTGACTTTCTTTAATAGGGTTCAGAATTTCTCCTAGCAGCTGATACTTTGGCTGGTACAATGACTTGGAAAAAACATATACATTTACAAATCTTAGTCCATTAGGGTGTTCCAGCAAGGAGAGTACAAGATTAATCTTTTCACAATTTGATGGTCTACACACTATTGCCCTCACTGTCTCGGGGAACAGAGGTCCGTTCTTCCGTTTGATGTTGGTATCAGCAACATCCACATTACTCACGGGTAATGTTGCTCGCTGTTTGACGAACCACATATTGACAAGTTTCTGGGGTTGCTCCAGCTATATATACATGAGCGAACAAGAAAAGTCAGTCAGTCGATAACAATGCCTCCTACGAGGAAGAAGAAGAAAGGTCAAGTCTTTCTAAACAAGCTCGTCGATAAAATGCCATTTGAGGCATACATTCCAACATACCAGTTCTGTGGACCTGGGACGAAACTGGAAAAACGGTTGGCGCTTGGGCAGAAAGAAATCAACACTCCAGATGCGGCATGCAGGGAACATGACATTACATACGCTCAGGGGGCAGATAGAGCCCAAGCAGATCGTACACTCGCAGAGAAGGTTTCAAACAGAATGAAGGCCAAAGATGTAAAGTTTGGTGTACGTGCTGCTGCGTTACTAGTTAACGGAGCAATGTATGCTAAGCTAAAGTTGGGTGCCGGAATTAAAAAGAAGAAGAGGAAGAAGAAGGGTGGAATACTCCCTTTAATATCTCTTTTTGCAGGGTTGTCGGCTGCCAGAGCTTTTGCAGGAAGAGCCTCAGCCATCGCCAGAGCTTTGAAAGCAGCTAAAGAAGCAAAAAAGCAGTTGACTGAACAGAAACGGCACAATGAAACCATGGAAGCAATATCAATGAGAAGTAAAGGGTTGTATTTGAAACCATAGCGGAAAGATGAATCGTGATTGAAAAAAAAAGTCCACGCAGCCGCTGACTGATGATGATATACGTAGACATGTAAAACGTTTTGGTATACCCTATTTTCGCGGCGTATTCATGCGTGATGCATAACCTCAAAGAATTCATGAACGTGAATGTGGAATCGTGAACCTGGACAGTGCTGAAAATTCTTGAACACATTGGGTTACATACATCAACTACAAGGATGGTGTTGTGAAATATTTCGTCAGTTTTGGTAACTTACCTCCACCATTGGAATTGCAACGGTAGTTTGCAGGTAAATGAATCCTGTACAATGTGCATCGACATCAAAAATTCGGTACTCACATATGTGGACATTTGTGTTGAAATTCCTGTATGAAAATGTATGACATCAGTCTTGCACGAACCTTCGTCGGGGTAACACATATGTCTGTGACACTCTGCTTGTCCGGCAATAGTTCGGTTTTGGGCTGTGATTACTTTCCACCGATACATTTGCGTGAAGGGGATTACGCTATCGGGTTAGTAGATTTCCAAACCTACAATTCGATTCCTAACATTGGCGAGTCAAATTGTGTATTTCATTACTCGAAGAATAAGGTGGGGATTATACCCACAGGATCTAATGATATTGACGACTTGGCAAGTTATGTGATTCGACACACTAACAACGAGAAGCTGTTTATCAGAGCAAACAACAACTCACTCAAGTGTGAGATACAATCACCGGTGGAAATAGACTTTGCTAAAACAAACTCAATTGGTTCACTGCTCGTATTTTCGAAACGTGTGTTAAAGCCTGGATTTCATACCTTAGACTACACTGTGCAGATATTTAAAGTTAACGCGATGCGAATAGAGTGCAGTATATGTACAGGAAATTACGTCAACGATAAGCCGGGGCACACACTACACGAGTTTTTCCCAAAAGTGCCACCAGGATACAAGATTGTAGAAGTACTGGCTAATGTCATCTATCTCCCCATCACGGTGAAAACGCTCACCATTCACATTAGAATTGTCGATCAGGATGATAATTTAGTGGATTTCAGAGGAGAAACCATTACCCTGAGACTGCATATGAAGAATGGGCGATCGTTATAATAAGAAGCGACAGACTCAAACAGTTGTTAGTAGTGAACCGACAGTGAAGCGGTTAACACCTGCTAGCGTGCTCTTCCTACAGTCTTTAGGCTATACTGTTAAAAAATGGATGAGATGCTTGATGTAACTTCAAGTGTGGAATTTGACGATTCGGTGACGGGCAAACAGTTTTTGAGTCACCAACCACATACGCCAGCCATATTTAATAATGATGATGAGATTAGGATACCTATTCAGAACCAGGATACATATACACTGCCGTGCGAAAGTTATTTGAATATTGAAGGAAGAGTCGTCAAATTAGATGGATCAGGGACTACAAATTCAATTGCCACATCCAATGCTTTCACGTTTCTGTTTGAGGAAATTTGGTTAGAACTTAATGGAATTTAAATTTACCGAAATAGAAATGTAGGTGTCACAAGCACAATGAAGACTCTTATTTCCGGTAATTCTCAACAAATTGGCGTGTTGAACAACGCTGGATGGGGTCAACGAGATCTTGGAAATGGCTACTTTGATGTATGTATACCATTGAGTATGCTCTTGGGTTTTTGTGAAGAGTTTAAAAGGATACTTGCAAATGTAAAACAAGAACTAGTCCTGATACTAGGGACGATACAAATTCATACGTATAAGCTAATCCAAATCCTCAAAATAGTAAATTTACCATCAATAAACTCGCTTGGGTGGTGCCTCATGTGCAAGTAGGAGAAAGAGAAAAATTAGCATTGCTTGAGATTGTAGACAGTGGGAAGCCACTTCGAATTAATTTCAGAAGTTGAGATCTGCTTGAGTATCCATTGCTTCCTATAAGTAAGTCTCAAATTTGGTCTTTGAAGACATCAACGCAACTGGAGAAACCTAGGTTCGTAATTCCAGGATTACAAACAAACAGAAAACCAACCCGGATTTAAGTTCGGCCACGTTTGATCACTGTAATCTCGTCAATGTGAAAGTGTTCTTAAATGATTTGGTGTATCCGTACGATAATATGAATTTAGACTTTGATAAAAACAGAACCACAGTGCTGTATGATAAGTATGCTAGATTACAGCAGTCTTACTACGAACGGGATCATCCTTCACCACTACTAAACAATGAAGACTTTATCGCAACTGCACCTCTCGCCGTAATTGACTGCTCACAACAAAATGAGTCTGTTAAGACTGGATCTGCAGATATTCGTATGGAGTTTGATAGCAGTGAAAATTTTCCTACCTACACGTCTGCATACTACCTAATCCTTCACGACCGTGTTGTGGAATACATACCTCTAACGGGTGTTGTGCGGAAGCTCACATAAAACAGGATAGCACTATTCGCCACCATGCAGTATCATGACAACCATCTTCCTGGACGCACAGGGATTCAAGACTAAAGACAGAACGTTTATTTTCAAAGAAGTTGCCGTGTATATACACTCCTGGAAATTGAAATAAGAACACCATGAATTCATTGTCCCAGGAATGGGAAACTTTATACACACATTCCTGGGGTCAGATACAACACATGATCACACAGACAGAACCATAGGCACATAGACACAGGCAACAATGTCGGCACTAGTACCGTGTATATCCTCCTTTCGCAGCAATGCAGGCTGCAATTCTCCCATGGAGACGATCTTAGAGGTGCTGGATGTAGTCCTGTGGAACGGCATGCCAAGCCATTTCCACCTGGCGCCTCAGCTGGACCAGCGTTCGTGCTGGACGTGCAGACCGAGTGAGACGACGTTTCATCCAGTCCAAAACATGCTCAATGGGGGACAGATCCGGAGATCTTACACCTTCTAGAGCACGTTGGGTGGCACGGGATACATGTGGACGTGCATTGTCCTGTTGAAACAGCATGTTCCCTTGCCGGCCTAGGAATGGTAGAACGATGGGTTCGATGACGGTTTGAATGTACCGTGCACTGTTCAGTGTCCCCTCGACGATCACCAGAGGTGTACGGCCAGTGTAGGAGATCGCTCCCCACACCATGATGCCGGGTGTTGGCCCTGTGTACCTCGGTCGTATGCAGTCCTGATTGTGGCGCTCACCTGCACGGCGCCAAACACGCATACGACCATCATTGGCACCAAGGCTGAAGCGACTCTCATCACTGAAGCGACACGTCTCCATTCGTCCCTCCATACACGCCTGTCGCGACACCACTGGAGGCGGGCTGCACGATGTTGGGGCGTGAGCGGAAGACGACCTAACGGTGCGCGGGACCGTAGCCCAGCTTCATGGAGACGGTTGCGAATGGTCCTCTCTGATACCCCGGGAGCAACAGTATCCCTAATTTGCCGGGAAGTGGCGGTGCGGTCCCCTACGGCACTGCATAGGATGCGACGGTCTTGGCGTGCGTCCGTGCGTCGCTGCTGTCCGGACCCAGGTCGACGGGCACGTGCACCTTCCGCCGACCACTGGCGACAACATCGATGTACTGTGGAGACCTCGCGCCCCACATGTTGAGCAATTCGGCGATACGTCCACCCGGCCTCCTGCATGCCCACTATACGCCCTCGCTCAAAGTCCGTCAACTGCACATACGGTTCACGAACACGCTGTCGCGGCATGCTACCAGTGTTAAAGACTGAGATGGAGCTCCGTATGCCACGGCAAACTGGCTGACACTGACTGCGGCGGTGCCCAACCGCTGCGCAGCTAGCGCCCTTCGACGGCCAACACTGCTGTTCCTGGTGTGTCCGCTGTGCCGTGGGTTTGATCATTGCTTGTACAGCCCTCTCGTAGTGTCCGGAGCAAGTATGGTGGGTCTTACACACCGGCGTCAATGTGTTCTTATTTCAATTTCCAGGAGTGTAGTACGACCAGACACCATTATCGCTACACACTGCACTTCTGTAAACTCACCAAGATGTGGAGGAAACGAACCAACAGTTAGATGGCTGACACATAATTATCATGGAATACCCTGGAGTGCTACTGTTGTAAGCTTCAGTAGACTATGTACTATTTTACATGCAATCACCAATGAATATGGCTCAATTACACATGTTAAAGGACGTGAGAAGACTAGATAGTTCCAGAAGATTATCAGGAAGAAAGTCTGCTACAATATTGAAGATTTGGGTGTCCAACTCTATGAGAACTCAAGAAAAATAATTTAATAAAGTTTGTAAAGGACACATGTTTTGTAATGCTGTATGTGCCGTTGAAAATGTATTTTTAATTGCCCAATGGTGTGTGAAATAAAAAAAACAATTCAAATTAGATACAATATGTTTTTATTTATACAAACACCTACATTTAATATTATTAAACTTCAATTCATGAACTGTAGCCAGAATATTCTAATTCTTAATTACTATATGACTAACATCATCCAAATGGCGTGAGTCGACTAGCCAAGCGTAAATACGTGATCGTCTTACTCCAGACACGGCAGCACTAGTGAGAACCGGTTTTTGTTCACCGCTCGCACTAAAAAAATGGTATAGCGCCAACAGGTTCCTACCTGCCCGCGGTATCGATTTCAAGGTCAGCAGCAACGTATCAGGTTACAACAGGTTTGTACCTGTCCACGGTTTAGATTTCAAGGTGACAGGGTATCAGGTTACGACAGGTTTTTACCTGCCCGCGGTTTCGATTTCAAGGTCAGCGGTAGCGTATCAGGTTACACTAGAACACCTGCACAGGGATCAGGTTAAAATGGAACACTTGCACAGGGTAAGCAGCAGGGTATCAGGTTAAACCAGAATACCTGCGTAAGGTACCAGGTTACAAGGAGGCGGAACTGAAATTATTCGGGAAGGCAGGTAGGAGGGGGTATCAGGTTACATCAGAATACCTGCATGGGGTATCAGGTTACAACGGAACACCTTCACAGAGTATCAGGATTCACCGGAACACCTGCATGGGGTATCGAATGCAAGGTTAGCGGCATGGTATCAGGTTACACTGGAACTCCTGCACAGGGGTATAAGGTTACAACAGAACAGCTGCATATGGTATCGATTTCAAGTTCAGCGGAAGGGTATCAGGTTACAAAGAGGGGGAATTGAGGTTAGTGGGGAAGGGGGAGGGTTTCGGTTTCAGGGTCAGCAGTAGGGTATCAGGTTACAAGGAGGGGGGACTGAGGTTGGTGGGGAAGGAGTGTATCAGTTAAAAGGTGAGGAGGAGGAGGGGTTATCAATTACAAGGAGGGGAGGGGGTATCGATTACACGTTTTTGGTCCAGGGTTCGGGCCGCCACGCAGGAGTCAGATCTACTCAAGAGCCACTTGTTCGCAATTGCTACATATCTCAATCCGGATCTGCTTTGTTTCCTCCATTGGAATTACTGTCATATCTTTGGTCTCGACAATCATTCATATTCGAACCTTGCAAAGTATCATCAAATAAAGGCCAGTGAGTCCACCTCCTAGGTCCTGAAGAGTCACGTTTTGGCTTGTAAGCAACAAAACACTAATGCACTTGGATTTACTGTAGTCCTCATTAGTGTCAACAAAAGCAATGTTGAAGATAATTTTTCTATGTGATTGACATCAGGAGTTCTATTCAGTGTGATGGAAAAGTATTTAGATGATTTATCGATAGTCAAAATTTTATTATGAACTTCATTCGTTTTGAATATATATGTCAAAGCAATAGACATTAGTTTTTTTTTTTATTAGCAATGCGCCGGAGATGCTCCATCATCAAAGGGTCATATTTTCCTAGGAGTTGCAATATACCCAGAAGTTACCATTATTAAACTATTTAGTGTTTCAAATCCAAGGCATCCTCTGAATAAGAAATTATTGCATGTTAAAATATAAATAAATTTAAAAAGCTTTGGAGATCATTTATTCGAGGATAGGAAACCACCGCGGTTTTTCGTCTCCAGTCTGTATTTATAAATGCTTGTCTATTACACTGAAGTTCTTTAATCGAATCAACGTTTCTGTCTAACTGAGCATGGCGTGCTGGTGATTTGAAGTTTCGTGAGTTTTGGGATGCTCTGTGTAACGGACGGTTTTGAGAGATATTTTTTGATGGTTAAATATTGGTACTTTAGTTGGAATTAACGTCCTGTACGCACGTGAAGAGTACGCGTGAGTTAGTCACGTTTTGCAGACTCTAGCGTCAGCAGATGCCAGGAGGGAAGGCAATGACCGGGTGACGACCGATCGAACATCAAAAACGTTCGGCGATCGGGATAAATTACGAGCGACGATACACACTCAATCTCTTCTGGAAGCATAGGTTCTGTTGGGCATTCTCTATGTCCGTTTAACAGTTAGGTCGCCTCTCTCTGTAGCCGGGTCTCGCGTCATGACCGATTAGCAGGTAACACCACCATCGAGACTAGCCGTCAGCCATCCTTCATTGTAAGTAATGGATCCACCATCTATACTTTGAGAAGATTATTAATTTCAAGTAACTGTGGCTCCACTATCGGGGTTAGCCTAGCAGACGGCATTTAAATGGATGTACAATAAACGCCTATCATAGCAGTTAGGCGCCTTGTCTATCATAATTGTAAGAAGAACCTGGAGCTAGCCATACCCCAATGCAATGATTATCACTTGATACTATGCTAAAGCAAAGGTCATGTCCTTAACTAAGTGGTGTCAGACATCCTGATTATGAGTAGACTGGTTAGCCATAACACAGCAAGGATGGAGCAGAAGATTGCCGGAGGCCAGCTGTGGGAGTGAAACGCCCACGTCAGTACCTAGGTCCTGATCAGCTTCTTCAACACCACAATACGCCCATAACCACAACTATTACTATTAAACTCTGTCGCCCCCGAAACCCCGTTACATCTGATAACTAGCTTCAGTCAGGGCCGCATTTAGGATCTGTAGGCCGCTAGGCTAAATATGTGGTGCGGGCACTTTATTGTCTGTCGGTCCCTAAGCTACAACTGTGGTGCGAGACCTTATACATATATATTTAGAAAAATCTATTACTTATTACTAAACTAATAAACCTTTTAATGCATGATATTGGATAATGTAATGATAATAAAAATGTGCGAGGATAACTTACTGAAAACTCGAAAATTCGAAACGTGCTTTCTGTATCGTTTCCGAGACTGAAGCGAGCGACGCTGGCAAATGATGCCCGCATGTTAAATTTTTCAACCGTTGATCAATGGATAAGGCGTTGCCTATTGTAGTTGTGTCGTTGAAACCATACATCCTCAGCAAAAGCGCACGGTATTGCAAACTCAAAAGTATTAATAACAATTTGAAAGAGTAGTATATTAAGATAAAACAGATGATTATTATCACCAAAGCACGCAATAGGGACAGATTAAAAATGATTATTCACACACCCATGTCAGCGAATAAACTGTTTTTTTGACAGCGCTCCACTAATCAGAGCCTTCCCACGCCACACCAAGCGATCGAGTTTCCTGAATGTTGAAATAAATCTTTAAAAGAAATAAAACACGACTTAAAAAAATCAATTAAAAAAAATTAAAACAAAATTAATCCTGAATTTTAAATACACCTAATTCAGTTCTAAAAAAAATTGGACCTCCCACCGCTATTAGCTGTTTACATCGTATACAAAATGGTTTTATCTTACCTCAGCTCCCGGGAATTAAGACTAAGGAATTTTAGTTCGTATTGCAGGTGCACGACAATGATTTCAATCTACATTCATACGCCCCGAACACAGTATACTGCAACCTTATGTTACAAGGGTTATAAGTCCTCATCGTCAAGCCGCAAAATTGTTACTTTTCGGTATAGGTACACTAAAATGTTATTTTACAGTACACCCGTACGTCAAAGGAATTAAATGCGCTTGTGTGAACCTTGTTTTTGGTTTTCCCGAGCAGCTAAAACCGTTTCGGAAATAGGTTACTTTGTTTGCACATAATTGATTATTATTTTTATTTTATTTTATTATTATTTGTCATGTGGTGCGGGCCTTGTGGTGGCGGGATCCTAGGCTACAACCTATGTAGTCTATGCCTAAATGCGGCCCTGAATCCAGTCATTAAGTAAGAGTGTGACCTTCTGTTGAATAAACAACAGTAGAAACAACATGCAGAGCTAGAGTAAACGAGCCATCTTCTTTGATAAGCTTCTCCATGTGGCATTACTCTTTGAAATTGCGTATTTGAAAAAATGACGTCCATAATTTTTTTTATTGGATTTTTTCGTTGCTCGAATAATTATTTCATTTCTGGCTGCAGAAGCAATGAGCGACCATTTTGAAATATCATCATTATTTGTACTTTTAATAGGCGACGGTGGTGGTAAGTCTGGTATATCCTATTTCGTAATACTTTGAACTGCTGACGACGTCCCAACCATAGCTAAATCTTCTCATTCATGCTGCTCTTTATCATCATGAGTCTCGTCTGAAGAACTTCTATTAAATAAGTTTTCTTCTGTCGCGTGTAGAACTAGTTCTGGTGACGACGATTAAGATGACTTCTCAAAATTTTGCAAGAAATTCTGAAGCCCACTCAGTTTCACCTTGGTTTTGTTTTCTTTTCTTTTTAAGTATTGTGCGCCAGATTTTTTTCTTAAAGGTAGTGACATGTCTTCTGAAGGTCTAACAGAGTAGAAATACATAAGTAAGTTGACTTTCGCCCCATGAATATGGACCTGCATGTGAACGAACACAAAGACTACAGACCAAAAAGCGGGAAACAGGTGCGGGAAGCGCGGTACGGCACAGGAGAGTGCTATTTATGGGACGAATTATGCTTTTCTTGATTCGATTATCTCGAGCTTACTCCAGTCGCAATGCGATTTGACTTGATTCTATGAAAACATATGACTATGCATTAAGCTGAAGCTTAACGTTTATATACTCTTCTGGATGTATAATGTGTTAAAATAATATGTGAACAGCAAGCTAGGTTACTATTGATTTTTTTTTTCATTTTTTGCGCAGACGATCTATCACTGCATTTTCGGTGCCCCCCCCATATAATGGCGCCCGGTTGGCCGCATCGCTCGCACCACCCCTAGGTGGGCTCATCCCATAGATGAAGGAATATATGGAGACGAAATAACGCTAAATCCCTGAAATCTCATGAAAAAACTGCTGTCCTACTGCGCATGCGCGGCTGCCATAGGGGCTGTTTGCACTGTGTCAGCTGCTGAGAATATTTCACTATCTAATATTCTAAAGTTTTCTATAATGCCAAGTTGTGTTGCATATGGTTGCACAAATAGACAAAAGAGGAAACAACCTAGAATAGCGTTTCATAAGTAAGTCACGTTGTAATTATCGTTCTTGAAGTATCTGATAGGTAACTGCAATATTAGGACCTATCGCTATAATTTTATTCATTGGTCTCAATAGGATCATATCGTTCTCAAATTTTTGTTGGTATAGTGTAGACAATTAGCATATGTTACTGCTTTACACCTGAAAAGCTAACCTTATTGTAGACAAGTGTTGAAAATTTAATTTAAGCGGTTCAGGTTTACAACGCGACACAGTGAATATGGTATTCTGCAGGCTTTACTCAAATTTCATATTACACTGAAATATGAAATTAATTGTGATAATTTGTGCTGCTTAAACTACTAAACGTGATTAAATAATCGTTGTTGCTCGAAATAAAGTTCGCGATGCATTTCATGTGTTTAGGTGTGTCTACATAGTTTGATTTTGTAGCGGCAATATGTATGGAAATTGTTGAGTATTGTACATTTATATCTGTGAGGAATTTTCTGGTGCTGGATGTATCTTTGGAATTGTACATGTGTGAGTCGGAGTCGTTGTCTGGCTGTTGAACTGAAAACATGTGTATAGAAAGTTGTAGTGTGTGTGTCTCAATAAACGTATTATTATTACAGCAAACCTTATTGTGTGGTGAACATTATTTAACATGGTAGCAGTTAGTGGTTTAGTGGTTGAGTGGTTGAGTGGTTAAATGGTTGAAAAAAAGGTCTGTGGCTTTCGTGTATTCAAGAAAGTTTGATTTCAAGTAATTATGGCTGACATTGTAATACCGTGCTTTGACGGCGAGGACTATGGAAATTGGAAGAAAAGAATAACGATGTATTTAAAGATGAAGAAATGTTATACAGTGGCTTCAAGAGAGAAAACAAGTATGGATAATGTTGAAATTTGGGAAGAAGAAAATCTGAAGGCAGTAAACTACATCTATAGTGCTATTACGAATAAGCAACTTGAGTTTGTGAGTGATAAAGTGAATGCATATGAAATAATGACTAAGTTAGACGAATTATTCTCCATGGAATCGACTGCACTCCAAATAATTTGTGGAAACAAACTGGAAAAATTGAAGTTAAAGGACCACAATGAAACAGCGACATTCTTTAGTGATTTTGAAAGGACAGTAAACGAAATGAAAGCTGCTGGGGCTAAAGTGACTGAGAAAGAAAAATTAAACTACTTTGCCGGACTGTTTGTGCTACATTGGTGACTTGGTCGATGTTTTGAAAGAAGAAGATCAAACTGTTGAATTTGTTAAAAGTAAAATTCGATTAATGGACTTGAAAGACAAAGGTGAAAGTGAATCTGTAAAAACAAATGCATTCCATAGTATGAGAAAATCTGGTACAAGTCGCCAGGAACAATTGTGTTGGGGCTGCGGAAAAAGAGGACATTTCACGAGAGATTGTCGTCGTCGAAATGAAGAAAATGAAAGAGGCACATGGAATCACGGCAGGCAGTATCAAAGAAGCAGCAGAGGAAGTAACCATCAAAGTGGAAACTTCAGAGGTCACAACAATGATCAACCGTGGAGCGGAAGTAAGCACAAGGGATCCAGAAACGACCGGTATCGGCGAAATCAAGAATGCCAACAAAGTGAAAGTGTAAGTGCAACGGGATCAAGAAACGGCCAGTATCGGTATGGTGAAGTATACCACCAAAGTGAAAGTGAAAAAGGCAGTTTTGTAACAGTGGTTAGGAGCTTGATGGTGCAAAATAAAATGAACACAGGTAACAAAGAAAATATTAAAACTGATTGGTTATTGGATAGTAGTTGTACAGATGATGTTGTAAATAATGAAGAGTATTTTTATGAGTGTGTAACTTTAGAAAAGTCTGTAGAGGTAAAGATTGCTGATGGGAAAATTTTGAAAGCAACTAAGATAGGAAATGTAGTTAGTTATTTTTCAGTTTATGGTAAATTGATTCAAATTAATATGGAAAATGTATTTTATGTTAAAGACATGAGTAGAAACTTGATTAGTTATGTGAAAGTAACAGACAAGCACAAGATTGTATCTGTAGGAAATGTTTCAAAAGTTTTTGATGGAAATAACAGGCTAATTGCAATTGCTATGAAGGAAGGTAATCTATATAAAATGACAAGTAGCATTTTTAAGGAAGATGTTAATGTAAATGTTGTGAGTAACAGTGATTCTATGACTGAAAAGGAGAGATGGCATCGCATATTAGGACATGTAAATTTTAACTATTTAAATACTTTGTGTAAAGATCAATTAGCAGTTGGTTTACCTAAAAGTTTAGAGTCTGAATATATGAAGTGTAAAGTTTGTATTGAAAACAAAATGCACAATTTACCTTCTGAAAATAATAGAAGCAAAGGATATGGAATTTTAGAAATTATTCACACTGATTTAAATGGGCCTCACTCAACTCTTGGTTTGAATGGTGAAAGATACTTTCTAACCTTTATAGATGATTATAGCAAAGCAGCTCGTGTTTACCCTATCAAATCAAAAAGTCAAGTTTATAATTGTCTAGTTGCATATGTAAATGAAATTGAAACTTTGACAGGTAAAACTATTAAGAAACTGAGATGTGATAATGGAAAGGAATATTTAAATTCTGATGTTTATCTATTTGTAAAGGAAAAACGAATTGTTTTAAATGTTTGCCCTCCCTATGTACATGAGTTGAATGGTACGGCTGAAAGATATAATATAATAGATCTATTATGGATATGTCACGGTGTTTGCTAGCTGAAGCAAAAGTAGATAGGAGGTTCTGGCCTGAAGTAGTTTGTACAGCAGTTTATCTCAAAAACAGAACTGTAGCTAATACTATTGAAAAGAAAACTCCCTATGAAATTTTACTAGGAAAGAAACCAAATGTTAAACATCTGAAACTATATGGTAGTAAAGTTTTTGTAAGAGTACCTGAACAATTGAGAAAGTCTAATTGGGATCGTAAAGCTGATATGGGAATTTTATTAGGTTATAGTGATGTTGGATACAGAGTATTAGTGAATAATAAAATTGTTGTTGGAAGACATGTTGATATTGTAGAGAATAATGTTAAACTTATCCACTTAAAGGGTTATGATTCAGAGAGTGATTCTAGTGATGAAAATAAATCTGTAGATGAGGAAAGGAAAGAAGGAGATGTTAAAGGAGGTTTAAACAGTGATAAATGTAAATTGACTAGGTCAGGTAGAAAATGTAAAATGCCAGATAGATTTAATGATTATGTCTGTAGCAATAACATTTATGTAAACTTTTGTTGTGCTGATAGTCCAGATAATTTTGAGGAGGCGATTAATTGTAAAGAGTCAGTGTATTGGAAACAAGCAATGGACAAGGAGATTGACTGTTTGTATCAAAACAAAACATGGAAACTAGTAAAGAAACCAGAGAATGTAAATGCTCTTGATGTAAAGTGGGTTTATACAAAAAAAATCAGATAACACTTATAAAGAAAGAATAGTTGTAAGGGGTTTTCAACAAAAGGAAGTTGTGGATGATATATATTCACCAGTGGCTAAGATGCAGACATTGAAACTTTTACTGTCATACTGTTGTCAAAATGGTTTAGCTATAGAGCAAATGGATGTTGAAACTGCATTTCTTAATGGTAAAGTTTTATCAGAGGTTTATATAAATCAGCCTAGAGGGTATGAAGATGGTACTAATAGGGTTTGTAAATTGAATAAAGCATTGTATGGTTTACGAGAAAGCCCTAGAGCTTGGTATGATTGTTTTGATGAATTTATGAGTGATCTAGGTTTTGCAAAATGCGAATTTGATTATTGTCAGTATACTTTGATCGATGGAGATGATATAATTTATTTAATAATATTAGTTGATGATCTATTAATTTGTTGTAACAGTAAAAGGAAAATAGATAAAATCAAGAATCTGTTGTCGAAGAAATTCAAGATGAAAGACTTGGGTCAAGTAAAAACCTATTTAGGAATTAATATAGATTACAATCAGGAAGAAAATGTTATGAGTTTGAGTCAGGAAAATTACATCAATTCCTTAGCCTCAAAGTATAAAATTGTAAACTCAAAATTGTATGATACACCAATGGAAGTTAATTTAAAAATTAGAACCTGTGTCTATAAAATTAGCTACTCCAGAAGAAATAAGAAAAATTATCAAATCCCTTAAGAGCAAACACTCAAGTGGTTATGATGGGATTTCCAGCAGGTTAGTTAAATTGTGCTCCACAGAATTAAGTAATATACTAAGTTATCTATTTAATATATCTTTACTTGAGGGTACTTTTCCAGAAAGGCTTAAGTATGCTGTAGTGAAACCACTCTATAAAAAGGGAGATAAGGCAGTCGTATCGAATTACCGACCAATTTCATTACTAACAGCCTTCTCCAAAGTTTTTGAGAAAGCAATGTACAATAGAGTTTATGAACATCTAAAAAATAATAGCCTAATATTCTAACCAAATCACAATTTGGTTTTCAAAGGGGTCATTCAACAGAACAAGCTATATTTGCATTCGCTGACAATATTTTAGAAGGAATAAGTGATAAATTAATACCTGTGGGAATTTTTTGTGACTTATCTAAAGCATTTGACTGTGTAGATCATAAAATTCTGATACAGAAACTTAAGTATTATGGTATAGATGGCATTGTTAATAAATGGCTTAGTTCTTACCTTCTAAATAGAAAACAGAAAGTGTCAATGGAGAATTTTAAGGCTGCCTTAAGAGGTCCACTGTTTTCTGAGTGGAAATTAATCAGATGTGGAGTACCTCAGGGTTCTATATTGGGGCCACTATTGTTTTTAATATATATAAATGATCTACCCTGTGTTTCATCTAAAAACTCAAAATTTGTCCAATTTGCAGATGACACAAACATAGGAATTAAAAACACTCCAGATTTATCTACAGAATATATTTCAAATTATGTATTTGAACTGATTAATAAATGGTTTACAGCTAATGGCTTGTCTTTAAACTTTGATAAAACTCAGTATATGCAATTCAGTACATCACACAGATTAACACCTGACATAGACATAAAATGTGCAGGCCAGTCCATTCAAGAGGTAGATAGTGTGAAATTTCTAGGTTTGTATATTGATCATAATTTAAATTGGAAAGTACATGTTTCTGACTTACTAAAGAGATTGGGAGCAGCCACATTTGCAATTCGTACAATTTCAGCTTTAGGTGATCTCCGTATGAGACAGCTAGTTTATTTTGCTTATTTTCACTCCTTATTGTCATATGGAATAATATTCTGGGGCAATTCTACCCATAGAGACAAAGTGTTCAGAGCCCAAAAGCGTGTAATAAGAATTATGTGTGGGGTTAGCAATAGAACTTCATGTAGAGAGATGTTCAAGAAGTTAGGGATTTTAACATTAGCATCTGAGTATATATACACATTAATGTCCTTTGTAGTCACAAATTATACTTTGTTTGAAACAAATAGTAAAATACACAATTATGGCACTAGAAGTAAAAATGATCTTCACAAGACTTACAAGTCATTGTCATTTGTTCAAAAAGGGGTCCGATATTCAGGGATACATATCTTCAATATGCTCCCAACACATATTAAATGTCTAGTAGATGATAAGAATAAATTCAGGAAAAAATTGAAAGAATTTTTAATTGACAACTCCTTCTACTCTGTCGAGGAATTTATTTCTAAGGTATCTAAAAAATAACTGCCAGTATCTTGTGTAAATAGTATAGTTCACATAATTAATTTACCATGTATGCTATGACTGTACATCTCCTGGTGTATCTATTTAGTTTGTTACATAATTATTTACGGTACCATATATGTTATGACTGTACATCTTGTAGTGTATGTATTATTTTGTAATGGAAGTGTTTAATGTACCTTATACTATGACTGTTCATCTAGTGGTGTACTTATTATTTTGTTATGCAACTGTTTATCTGTAATTTGACAACTTTCCACATCCCACAGAGCCAGTCTCTTATATTGGGATCAATGGAAAATGAATGTATTGTATTGTATTGTAAAGAAGTATGTCAAGACATTAGATACAGAAACTTAATAAGTGCTCTTTTGTACATCAGTTCAGGAACTAGACCAGATATCAGTTACAGTGTTAATTACTTAAGTAGATTTCATAATTGTTACTGTAAGGTTCATTACAAGTATGCATTAAGAGTATTAAAGTATTTGTATTTAACGAAAAATTTGAAATTAAATTTCTGTAGAAATGAAAATGTAAAAACTTAGGATTGCTATGTTGATGCAGATTGGGCAGGTGATATTGTAGATCGAAA
The DNA here is from genome assembly GCA_031002005.1 of Vandiemenella viatica. Lineage (NCBI taxonomy): Eukaryota > Metazoa > Arthropoda > Insecta > Orthoptera > Morabidae > Vandiemenella > Vandiemenella viatica. The sequence goes on from JARYHS010013630.1 coordinate 300,951,616, forward strand.
GTCCACGACGGGGTATGTAATTAGATTGTTTGGAAATTCAATATTTTGGAAATCAAGAAAACAAGGAAGTGTCGTTAAATCTTCCACTTTTGCTGAATATTGTGCCTTGTCAGAAGCTGTTACTGAACTAAAGTATGTTTTGGATGTATTAAAAAGTTTTAATGTAAATATCAAAGGACCTGTCCAAGTATATGAAGATAACTTAGGAACAGTAAATATTGCGAAGTATGGTAATTTTTCAAAGAACTCCAAGTATATTGAAGTACACTATCATTTTGTAAATGAGTGTTATACAAATGGTGTAATAGACATTGTGAAAATAGACTCTAACGAAAACATTGCTGACATATTTACGAAGGCATTGTATAAAGTTAAGTTCAAAAAGTTTAGAGAGATGTTGAATGTGAATTAATAGAAGTACAGATATAAATGTAAGGAGGCGTGTTGAGTATTGTACATTTATATCTGTGAGGAATGTTCTGGTGCTTGATGTTTCTTTGGAGATGTATCTTTGGAATTGTACATGTGTGAGTCGGAGTCGTTGTCTGGCTGTTGAACTGAAAACATGTGGATAGAAAGTTGTAGTGTGTGTGTCTCAATAAACGTATTATTATTCCAGCAAACCTTATTGTGTGGTGAACATTATTTAACAGAAATGTTGGTAGGTTGAAATGCGGTGTGTAGCAGAAGAGAACAAACAATTTATTTATTATTAGTTGCTAGCTTCTGACTTATGAATGCACTGATTTTGCTAGCAAAATTATATACGCCACTAACAGCACAATAACTTAGAAACTATGAGGTCTTTTGAAGTGATTATTTTTATTAAAGTTCTAAACATTGACTAAAATTTCATATTTGGGTGACGTTTTTGTTCTGGTCCAGGCCGCGTTTCAGCCTAACAACAAGGATTAGTAAAAAAATAAAACACCCAACCTGCATGTGCAACAAAAATATCTTTTGGTCCAGTCTGCATTATAACCGGCAATTCTATCATTACCGTGGCACCACAATCTCATGATGAATTCTTATAGAAATCAAAGAAACAAATTAAAAATAAATAATATTTTTTTTATATATATCTTGCTTGGTTTTCGAGATATAGCATGTTAAAAATCAGTTATAGGTATAGTTCCTTGTAATTTTGGTGACGTTTTTCAACCTAACAACAATCACTAGGAAGAAAATAAAACACTTATATTGCATTTCCACAGTATAGATGTGGTGGTTTCGGTGAATTTTTCTTCTTGTCCAGGCCAGATCTCACCCTAACCTCCTCACATTTAAGGTACAATATCTCGAGTAAAAGAAATATCAAAATAATTTATTTTTCATTTTCGATTTGTCTCGTTAAGTTGCGTACGAATTCATCATCAAATTTGGATATGGCGAAACTTTTCTTCTTGTCCAGGCCGCATTTCAACCTAACCACGTCAACTTTAAGGTACAATTTTACACAAGTGGTTGAGCAAAACACTAGGGGACAAAATATTTGGATAAATTTGTAATTAAGCCCGATGAAAACCTTTTGAGGTATCACGTAACTCAAGGAATAAGTGATCATGAAGCAGTTCTGATAGATATTAGAGGATTCAGTAAACCAGCAGCCAAAATTGAAGGGGGAAATAGATACAATTATAAAAAGGCACAGGTTTCGAATTTGAAGAGATATTTTAGAGAACAATTCAGCAAATGGAAGGAAGGCTCAAGTACAGTAGAGTCAAGGTGGGAAGAGTTCAAGGAGATAATAAGAAAAGGGGAAGAAAAATTTATTCCAAGGCAGAAAATAAAGAGAAGTAGAGAACCTATGTATTATAATAGGGAAGTGAGAAGGTTAAAGAGGTTGGTAAGAAAAGAACATAAGAGTTAAGAGACAGCAGGGTAGTATGGAATATTTAAAACAACTAATCAAGGACTTAATAACAGCAAACATAATGGCTAAAGATGGGTTTATGAAGAGTGTTGTCAGTGCAGGAGGACCATTGACTGATGCATCTAGAAATTTCTATGGCTATATCAGGAAACTGAGGGGAAGGGAGGGTGTAGAGACACTTATAGATAAGGGTGGAGAAGAAGTTACTGATGATTTGAAAAAGGCAGAGATTTTAAGTAACTGGTTCAGTGAAAGCATTAGGGACAACGAATCAGAAACAGGAGAGTCTAATTCGGAGAATGAGCTTAACAACACAATTAGAAATGACGATAGTAAAAAATTTGATATTCATCCTGAGGAAATCATGAAGGAAATAAGAAAGCTGAAAAAACATGAAGGGGCTGGTGTAGATAATGTTACTACAGATATCTTAAAGATAGCCAGATGTGACATTGTACCTTATCTTGAAATATTATTTAAATTGAGTCTGGATACTTGCTGCTTACCACAGGACTGGAAAAGTGTAATAGTACTACCGGTACATAAAGGAGGGGTGAGAAATAGAGTTGAGAATTACAGGCCAATCAGTTTGACATCAGTGGTAGGTCAATTAATGGAAAGATTGATATGCAACCACATCAGAAATATATGTGAGGAACGTAAGTAGTTTTCAAGCAGGCAACATGGGTTCAGGCAAGGTTATTCATGCGAATCTCAGTTGGTGGGATATATGCAAGTTATTTCAGATGAAATGTACAAGGGAAGCCAAATTGATAGTGTAGCACTAGATCTGTCAAAGGCGTTTGACAGAGTAAGCCATAAAATAGTAGTAAATAAGGTAAAAACCAGTGGAGTGGATGAGAATGTGATTTGCTGGGTAGAAGAATTTTTAAAAGGTAGAAAACAGAAAGTTAGGGTAGGAAATGTAGTATCAAAAGAAGTGGAAGTAAAAATGGGTGTGCCACAGGGTAGCGTATTGGGACCATTGCTATTCATTATTCTAATGAATAATTGTGTTGATTGTTTACTATCTGAAATTAGATTGTTTGCAGATGACATAATGCTGTATTCAAGAATCAAAACGATAGAGGATTGTAAACAGTTGCAGGGTGATCTGGACAGGATATCTAGTTGGGTTGGTAAACATGGAATGAAGATAAATGCAAAGAAGAGTCAGCTTATTAGATACACAAATAAAAAACAAAAGGTTAATTATGAATATAAGGTGGGGAAAGAATTGCTTGCTGAAGACTTGAAATGTAAATATCTTGGCATTACTTTTGATAAAAAGCTTAACTGGGCAGGACACATTGGACAGGTGGTAGGAAAAGGTTTCAAAGTTCTGCACTTGTTAGAGAGAGTGATGAGGGGATGTACGAGAGAAGTAAAGGAAGTGGGTTACAAAACTTTGGTCAGACCATTGCTCGAATATGGTAGTGTAGTATGGGACCCTCATTTTACGTATCAAATACAGGAGTTGGAGAGGGTGCAAAAAAGGGCTGCTAGATTTGTTTCTGGAAATTATCGCAGAATGCAATCAGTGACGGATATGATAACGGAACTGAAATGGGATTCATTGCAAGACAGAGGAGGATGAGGAGGGTCATGGGAGTGTACAGGGCATATACTGGCGATTAGGCATGGAAAGATATTGCAATAGGTATGAAAATTAGTGCATGGAAGGTAAAAGATGACCATGACCACAAGCTGGCACTCGATTTCAGGCACAAGGGTGTGGGAAGATTTTCTTTTTTAGGTAAGGGTGTCAGGGATTGGAATTAGTTACCAAGAGAAATGATGAATAATTTACTGAAAACTTTGAAAGAATTTAAAGATAAAATTTGTAGAGGGCAAATATAGGTGGGTGCAGGATAGGGGGAAGATGGGTGTGTAGGGAAATTGCCATCGGAGCCTGTGCTCCATTGCAATTAAATAATAATAATAATTCAAATATCTCGAGAACTTAGCGAGGCATCAAAAAAATTTATTCTTTACTTTCAGATAGTCTCATCGAGTTACATAAGAATTCGTCATCAAATTGTGGCGCCACGGTTATCGTTGAATCCCCTCATAACCTAAAACCCCACTTTTGAGACGGTATATCTCGCGAACTAAGCGAGATATCGAAAAATCTTATTCTTTATTTTCAATCTGTCTCGTCGAGTTAGATAATAATCCATCATCAAATTGAGGTGCCACTGTTTTGTTATGATTCCCTTGAGGATTTTGTGCCTATTCCTCGTGTTTCTACGGCCAAGCAATATGGCGGCCTCCCCACCCCACTTCTCTCTACCCGGTTTCACTCCAGTACGTGGTGAAGGTCCCTTGCGTCGTCTCCATATATTCCTTCCTCCATGGCTCATCCTATTGTAGTTCTACACAGATGTCCTATAAGTTGGAACATGAATAGGCCGCTTCACTTTACAAGTTTATACTTGTAAATTCATTGCTTATGTAATAACACAGTTCAGCTCATTGTTACATTTATTGCAAGGTTGTGAGAAAAAAGAAACACATTGTCGTTAGCTAAGTGACGAGGGGCCGAATATCGTATAAGTCGAAAAGAATAATATATGTTACAATGTAAACAAAATATTGTAACAGATGTGATCTGAGACACATTTGGTGTACCGCGCAAGATATTAGGAATATTCAGCAAATGAAAGGGTTGGAGACAGTGGTAGCCGCCAGAAATAGAACAAACAAACAACAGCTCTTAAGCGGCAGCGTTTGTGTCCAGGTCCGTTAGGGCCAGGTACGCGGAAACCCTGAAGAGACGAACAGCAACGGTTATGCCCACCCCACAAGCGACCGAATCAGCTGGGATACAACGGAGGTCGGACACAAGCATCTTTGGTGAAATGTTCGTGTGATTCTGTACAAACTCGTGATACTCCGAAAAAGGTGGAATAAACTGTTGCATGACTGACCAATGAACATCGAATATCTTTATCTGTTGCTAACAGAAGGTTCAGTGTTGCATGTACCCGAGGGATAATCTGGAAAGGATATTGGTGACTGAATAAAAAAAAGAAAGGGCTAGCAGAGGAAGACGCATTCTTCACCCCGAGAACATCCTGTGCCTGAGAGCTATAGAGAACAGAGCGACCCGCTTTGACAAGTGATTGTGAAGGATCCGTAGCGACGCGTTATGTCTAAAGTCTCGAAGAGTTCTATTAATGATTAAGTATTTTCTGAGTCTAAAGTTGGACTTCGTCTAATAGTTGCAGATAGTAACTTTACAGTGCATCGAAAATGGTGATATCCTCAAGACCACGTGGACCGTCTGGTAAGTACAACAATAGTGACTTGCATTCTGAAAGCTTCCAGTTCATTCCTAGACACCCATAAAACGGCCTGCAAAAAGATTTGCAGAGGTAGATAAACTCATGTGCCAAACATATACTTTTGAGCTAGCAGAAATTTAATTGGGTTGGACAATTTGTTAATCACGGAATTTCCATATGATTGTTTTGTCTTTGTAAACTTACATTTGTCAGATATACTCAGCTGTAATTGAAGTAATAAATTGTAAGGTTTGCAGATGTGACATTGTGAATCTGTTACCTTTTTTTTTTTTTAACAGTTTCACGTCCCTTTTTAACAACGTGGTCTTTAGAGACGGGAAAGGATGGGGGCAAGGAATGGGAAGGAATTCGGCCATGGCCTTTTGAAGGAAGCATCCCGGCATTCGCGATATCTGAAAGGAAAGTTAACCCTGTTTATAAAAATTGATTATAAAAGGCACCCAAAATTAATTAACAGTAATTAAATCAACCCCTGATAACCCAGGAAAGCCATTTTCTATTACAGCCTTCGTTATATATCCGCAATAAAAATTGCAGATTCGGATGTGGAGGTAGGATCATACGCGAAAGTTTCACACTTGCGGATGCGGAGCTCCGTTATATACCTTCAATGCTTCAGTCACACGTGAATTACTACATGTTAGTGGCAATAATGCATCACGATATAATCTTGATCTAAAATCTTCACGTGTTCTTAAATCGTTCTTTTTATTTTGCTACTCATAATTCGGAGAGATATTAAACTTTTTGAACGTCTGACACAGTCAAATGTGGCTGAAATAATTACCTCGGTAACATGGCTTTAGTGTTGAGCCGTGCTCGGCTCGTATTATGTGTTTTCTTCTCTTCCGCTCGTGACTGTCTTCTCTCTCTAGTTCTCGATGAGCCCGCGTGCTCGTTTCTCCGTTAGAGAGCGCTGTGGCTCCTTGCTGCCCTCTATCGCCCGATAGAGGGTATAAAATTGGGGACACGGAACCGGGAAGAGCAGCAGCTCAACCTGGATTCATTCGCTCACTTCAAGTTGTCGCCGCCTACTGGATTTGGATTACGCTTTTCACCGGACTTCGCATTTTGGACTATCTCTCTGGAACTTGGCCTGCTCGTTTTTTGGACATCACCTGCCTGCCTACGGACTACGCCTGCCTGCTTTTCGGATTACTGCTTGCCTGCCATCGGACTACTGCCTTCCTGCCAACGGACTACTGCCTTCCTGCCAACGGACTACTGCCTTCCTGCCAACGGACTACTGCCTTCCTGCCATCGGACTACTGCCTTCCTGCCATCGGACTACTGCCTGCCTGCCATCGCACTACTTCCTGCCTGCCATCGGACTACTTCCTGCCTGCCATCGGACTACTGCCTTCCTGCCATCGGACTACTGCCTGCCTGCCATCGGACTACTGCCTGCCTGCCATCGGACTACTGCCTGCCTGCCATCGGACTACTGCCTGCCTGCCATCGGACTACTGCCTGCCTGGCTGCTGTGTCTGCCTGGCCGCCTACCGGACCCTGTTTGACTGCCCACGGACATCTGCTTAGCTGCCATAGTACTCTGCTTAGCCGGCTTGCGGACTCTGCTGCTTGCCGGCGGACTTTGCCAGCCGCCTGACTCCGCCCGCCTGACCTTCGCCACCATCCACTGGACACCGCCTTCCTCATGGAGACCACTAAAGGAGACCTCCAGCAGCCGTCACCGACACCATCGCCGTCACCGCTGCCGTCACCACCCGCATCATCAACGGAACACATTGGTATGCATCATCTACCCCCAATTGTAACCAAACCCTCATATAGCAAAATACTAACAGTCACCGACCACCGAACTAAACCATACTCAATCACCAAGCCCCACACCTCCCAAACCTCCACTTCAACTGAAGAGCTCCACATTCAGCAGACCATCCTCAGCCCACAACCAATGGATACAGCCACTGATAATTCCACACTTGCTTCTCAACAATCCCCGACCAGCCATAGTTTCCTCTTAAAAAACTGTGACTCCAAATTCCTGACTTCCAAAACCCTTGCATATCAGATCAGAAAATACCTGCCTAACGTAATCATCACACAAATCATCCCAACCAAAGAAGGGATGATCATCAAATCCCCTGACCCTCAACTAAGGACATCCTTAATAACCAAAGTAGGCCCCACCATTTTCGGCAACAACGCCACCATTACTACACTAAATACCAAACCCAACAAACAACCCCAACCACCACGACGACCCCCAACACTTACAGTAGTAATCAGGGGAGTTGACCCCACAATCTCTGACCTTGAAATCGAAGAAGAACTAAAATTAAACACAGAACTTTCTATTCGAAAAGCGTTAAGGATTAGAAACAACCAGGGACCCACCTATATGGTCAGAATTTTTACCGAGTGCACTAAAACAGTTGACAACCTGCTATCTAACGGGGCAACAATATTTTACCAAAGATACCGTGTAGAACCATCAAAAACTACTCCACCCCAACCCATTCGGTGCCAGAAATGTCTCAAATATAATGACCATAACACCCAAGATTGTCGGAACGAACCCACCTGTCCACATTGCAAGGCAAATCACTTTCACAAAGACTGCCCAAACCTAAAAACCCCACCATCCTGCAATACCTGCAACCTAAGCCATCCTACTTATTCCCTAAAATGTAAAGCTAAACCCCCTCCTGAGAAACCCGAACAAACTGTACCCATCCGGCCCATAGACCCACCAACCCCACCCTCAAACTCCATTCGCCCTCCACCAACTATAGAAGACATCATCCGCTTCACCACTGTCGTACTACAAAATATTCATCCTTTCAACCGCCAACACACCTTACAACAAATAATCCTAGCTGCCCGTAATATTTTCCATGTAAACGTAACTGCCACCTACTCACAAAACAGCGCTCACTTTCACTTCCAACCAATCGAAACACTCGTCTAACACACACACACAGACACACACACACACACACACACACAACATGGACACTGACACATACAATATAATATACAATAACATCCGCTCCCTAAAAACCAACAAAATACTCTTCCAAAACCTCATACAAACACACAACATTTCCGCCTTCGCACTGAACGAAACCTTCCTCCAACCCAACCACCATATCCAACTCACCCCATTTGAACTAGCCAGATCTGATAATCCAATACCAATAGCTCGAGGCGGAGTTGCCATCGGATACCACCGCAACATCCCAGCCAAAATACACCCACCTGTAAACATCCGCAATGAACATCTAGTGGTTACCCTCTTTCTCCCATATTTAACAGTCACGTTGGTCACTATTTATATTCGCTCCAATGAACCCCTCCCCCACAACTTTCTAAAATATATTGACAACACCTTCACCAACTACCTCCTAATGGCAGATCTGAACATCCATTCCCGATCAAGCACTGAGAAAAGAACCCTCCGCGACAACCTTGACGCCTTACGTGGACAGGACATTGACATACCTGAACCGACTCGACCAGCTTCAAACACAACACCCGATATAATTATAGCATCCCCCTCCCTCCTTAGGCGCACCAGTGTCACAGTCCTTGATCCCATCGGTAGCGACCACCTACCAGTACTCATCAGAATAACCTACCACGCCCGACAACCAAGAAAACAGTTTGATCCGTCAGCAACCCGTAAAATCCAAGACTACAATAACACTAACTGGACAGCATACCGACGTCATATTGATGACGCCCTGCAAAATTTCCACCCAAACTTTCAGCACAATGAGGATGTAATCAACACCGCCGACTTTCTTCAAAATACCCTAACTTCCGCAATTAACTCACAAATCCCAATCAAATCTGTAAATCCATACAAACCGACCCTCCCTCCCCATGCAGTCCTACTCCTTAAAGAATCCCGCCGCCTCTATAGATCATTTCTTGCCACGCGTGACCGGGAGATACTCACTCGACACCGACAACTACAACGACAAGTGCGCAATTACCTCACCGCCAAGAAAAGACTCGACTGGCATAATACCTGCAACCGACTCAACTCAACAAGGACAACTAATTCGGGACAGTATTGGAACGCATTCAACAGACTAACTGGAACTAAGACCACAACTACCTACCCTGTATTACGCAACCAAAACCCTATACCCGACGACGAATCCAAAGCAAACTTCTTCGCTACCCACCTCGAACTAACCTTCTCTACTCCACTAGAACCACACTTCGACTACCAGATGACCACCGACATATATGAACGAACTGACACTAACCAACCACCTTTAGCTCCAGACATACAGCATTACCAGACCACTCCACAGCTAGACTTAAATACAGCCATAACTACCGAAGAGATTCTACAGGTTTTAAAGAAAAAACGCAACACTGCTCCCGGTCACGACGCCATCACCTACCGCCACCTAAAAGAATCCCCACCTTCCTTCCTACGAATCCTATCCCTCCTTTTCACCGCCATTCTCTATACAGGTATCTATCCCAGAAAAATGGAAAATATCCAAAATAATATTATTCCCTAAACCAAACAAACCCAAATCTGAACCATCCTCATACCGCCCTATAAGCCTAACTTCCGTATTTAGTAAAGTATTTGAAACAATCCTAACCCGCCGAATTCACCAACACCTACAACGCTTCCTTCCGCTCCCACCCACCCAAGCCGGTTTCCGACCAACCTACTCAATAGATGACCAACTTCTCCACCTCGCACAACTGGTAACGACCCAACTAAATAGTAAGAAATCAGCCATCTTCCTATCATTAGACATTGAAAAAGCCTTTGACAAGGTATGGCATGCCGGGCTACTTTTCAAACTCCAAACATACGCGCTACCGATATCCTACGTCCGCCTAGTTGCTTCCTTCCTCACTAACCGTCAAGCCTACGTCACCATAAACAACTCCCGCTCCCGCTACTTCACTCCTACTGCTGGTGTGCCTCAAGGCTCCGTCCTCTCACCTCTCCTCTTCCTACTATATACCGCCGACATTCCCCAACCCACCGCTCCTCTCTATCTCCTACAATTTGCCGACGACACTGCTTACCTTGCCTGCTACAACAATCTCAAACAGTCAACCGAAGCCCTACAGAAGCATCTTGATAAATTCATCCAGTGGTGTAATAAATGGAGGATAAAAATAAACCCAAAAAAGACACAGGCTATTATTTTTGGACGCACCACCAGAAGATACAAACTAGAAGACTTTAATATTTCAATTTATGGTAAATTAATAAAACTGACGAAAACTGTAAAATACCTAGGACTGACACTCGACCGCCAACTCACCTGGACCGCCCACCTAAAGACAGTAAAAGACAAAGCAAAATCCCGACTTAACCTGATAAAGAAACTGACAGGACACAGGTGGGGACTTGACCCCAAGACAGTACTTCACACCTACAAAGCCCTTATTAGACCTATTTTAACTTATGCCTGCCCTGCATGGATCTCCGCCCCCCCAGCCTACTACCAAGCAATACAAATCATAGAACGCCATGCCCTCCGCCTCGCATATAGAATCCGCCTACCTTTCTCAAACCAATCCCTCTATGAAAAAATCCCCTTCCCACACCTACTCCTCTACCTTGAACGCCTCCGAACATCCTACACAGCACGCAAAAACAACACACCTAACCCACTCTCCACACCCCACATTACAAAACCAGACAAATTGAAACCTTATTACAAACACAGTACCACCTGCACTCCACCTCTACGCATTACACACCTTCAACAATAGAAACTTCAATAGACTCCCAATACCCCACCAACACATCCGCCCAGATATATATCCCTCCTTCCAATCCTGACAAACACCCACCAACAGATGCCAAGCAACCAACAAAATAACCGACAATCTTGAAAATGCACCACGCTAAAAACACATATATATCTGTGTAAAATTTATAATTACCAATCCCCAAAATCAATGTAAAATTATGTAAAATATTAACTTAAGAAATACAAATTGTAAAACCAAAATATAGTTTAAACTAAAAGAAAGACTGTTTAATATAATCAAATAAACAATCATGTAATCAAAACTGTAGGCTGAAGAGCGGGCGTCACCCGCTGTCCAGCCCAGCCCCAGCTGTGGGGAAATGAAATAACAAATAAAGAAAAAAAAACCGGGAAGAGGTCAGTACACAGTTGTAGTGAGTTCCGAGTTGGCATCAGCACCGTTCAGATGTGCGATGAGGAAAGTGCTCGCCACACTGTCTCGCCAGGCGGGTTGAGTGCCCCAGCGCACTCGGCTTTGCCGGCGACAGCAGTGGCTGTATTGACGACCAGGAAACGTACACCGGACTCCGAGCAGGAAAATATCCACTGTGCTTCCGCGTCGGGAGGCCCCAACGCACTCGCGTTGTCGGATTTACCGGCCGAAATCACGGACTTGTTGACTACCTTCGAAACTGAAATGGATCACGCTACTGACACAACTGGAAAACCACAGCCACCGCAGATGACGACTCCGCTAACTTCTACGGACTTGAGAAAGCGCAATTCTGTCAGCGCTCGCAATGAAGAAAAGGTTTCTTCTTTGGAGATTCCCCCCGAGGCTGCTAGGGAAATACCGCCACACGGCCCACTCCCGAGTGGAGTGGAACCCCCTGGCGTGAGAAATAGGTTTGTGCCTGGCCCCAGGAACCTTGCGGTGATAACACGGGGCCAGCACAATATTCCCGTCTCAACTGCTGCGACATCTACAGCCTCGTCTCGTGACATCAAGGCATCAGAGGAAGTAACAGAACTGGACCTCGACTCTATTTCGTACACAGAGAGCGTGCAAGACCTCACCGATGACACTTCGGCAATGGAGTTCGAGCACGAGGCCTCTGTATCACGGAAGCGTGCTGCAGACAGTCTCGGCAAGGAAGACACGCAGTCCAAACGGGTCGCAAAAGTGTCCGTTAAAACCAGAGAAAAAAAAGCCACCTCCAAAGACCACTCGGACAAGGGCATCTGAAGATGCAGAAGGCTGGCGTAAACCACGTCGGCCTGCTCCCGCCGCTCAACTGAGACCTGAGGCCTTTGCTGCCAGTGTACCCAGCACAAGCAACTCCTTGACGCCTCTTCCCATAGAGGAAGAGACAAATATGGAAGCCGAAGGAACTGAAACGACTGCACCCAGCAGGGAGTCAAAACCCGCCCCCTAATCATCTCATACAAAGAGGATTATAGAAATCTTAGCATGCTGTTAAAGAAGCTCTGCAAGCACGAGTTCCGCGTAAAGCCAGCAGGAAGAGAACTATATAAGCTCTGCCTTAAAACCAAGGATGACCATCAATCTGTATCTGGCTATGCATCAACGCATAACATACCCTTCTACACCTTCCCGACAGAAGCCGACAAGAATCTGAAAGTCGTCATCAGGGGACTGCCGTTCAACATTCTCGCCGGATTGCATCAAAGAAGAGCTTGAAGAGCGTGGAATGGTGGCGAGGACTGTCGTCCGGCTGCGCTCTCCAAAAACGCGCTAAGAGGTACTCCTGTTCCTGGTCGACCTTTCAGATACCATCGAGAACAGAGCAATCTTCAAAATGACTTCACTATGTTCTGTGATGATAACTATTGAAAAGCTCCGCAGCACTCGAGGACCCCCTCAGTGCTATAATTGTCAAGGGGTAGGGCATGTATCCCGCCACTGCGTGATGCCATCCAAATGTGTTAAGTGCGCCGGAGAACATCCTTCTCGCCAATGTTCCCTTAAGAAAGGTGAAGTCCAGCCCATATGCGTCAACTGCGGCGGTGATCACGTGGCGAGCTATCGCAAATGCACAGCCTTCAACAAATTTAATGAAAGACAGAAGGCTAACAACGCCTCATACATTGCCATGCTCAAGAAGAAGAAGCAGCAGCAGCAGAGGAAGAAAGAGGAGACGACAGCGTCTGCTGACGGAGAACCACCAAATCCCGAGTTAAAACCGGGTACTTCTTTCGCGGAATCGCTAAGCAACCCCCCTGCCAGCTCGCGATCCAAGGAGAAGGATGCAAAGGACAATCAGGAAGAGACTACCTCCGCCCAGAGAAAACCGCCTAGGTTGAGTAAGAAAGCTGACGACCAGAGCAACCGACCAGCTGAAACAGCCTCCCAGAAGGAAGACAGCTCCATTCTCCTGAATATGGTCCAGTCATTACTGGAGACGGTAACTAAATTGATTAAAGACCTACCGTGTCAGATTGCGGAGGCAGTCAGGCTGGCAATAACCGCCGTTCAACTAGGGAATCAAGTAAGCCATGGCGAACACCATTCAACACTTGACTATCTCCATTTGGAATGCCAACGGCCTATGGCGTCAGTTAGGCGAATTAAGAGATGAGGGCGTTGATGTATGCTTAGTTAACGAGACGCATCTAAAGCCGGGGATCAAGGCAGCCGTCTCCAACTATACTTGCCACAGATATGACTGGCCTACAGTGGGAGGCGGAACCGCGGTCTTTGTCAGGAACAGTATCAAACATTATGAGGTAAAACTACCTCAGATGCAGACCATCGAAGCATCAGGTGTAGCTGTTGAGACGCCCAGGGGAAGAATCCTGTTTATAGCTGCATACAGACCACCTCGAGGAAACCTGCATGAAGATGACATCTCTGCTCTTCTCCGCCTGAGGGGCAACCTTTTCATTGCAGGTGACTTCAATGCTAAACACGTTGCCTGGAACTCGCGTGTTATTAACGCGAACGGCCGAAGACTACTGCGCGTCGTCGAAAACCACGATGCTGTAATCTGGGGACCTACAGAACCAACAATATTTGGACATGGCCTGCCAGATGTACTAGATGTCGCCATCACCAAAGTCCTGCGGCACAACATCGCAGTGACAACTAAAACTGCATTATCATCAGATCACGTCCCCGTGATGTTCTACATGGCGGCAGACGTCTCGTCAAGAATTAAAAAGCTAAACAGAAACCTGCGGGACATCGACTGGGAAGCTTTCCAAGGCCATCTCTCCCAGCGTATCGAAACGGCGCCACCACCTTCAGTCACCGGTCCCTCTGCCGCAGTGGCCAACCTGGCAGACTGGATTAACGAGGCAGCGGACGCAGCCACCCGACCACGAGGCAACCGGCCTCCCTGTTCAAGACAATTGCCTCCCTACATTAGAGAGGCAATTGCCACCAAAAATCAACTAACTCGGGAGTGGCACGTCACAAAGGATCCGACTACCAAGAGGATCATCAACCGCATGCAGCGGGAAATCAAAGCGGAAGTGGAGCATCATAGGATATCAGACTGGGCCAATTTCATCTCTACTCTGCACCTGCATGATGGATCAGCATGGCGAACCACTAAGGCCATACTCCGGCGAGGACTGAAGATCCCGCCATTAGTGGTTGGCAACAACTACATCTGCGAAACTGAGGAGAAGGCTGAGGCCCTCGCAGAGACCTTCAGAACTAATTTCCAACCAGTTGAGGACCCAAGGGATGACGAACATATCAGATTTGTAGAACAACGCCTGAGGCGCTTCCTTGAAGCGGAACCCCTAGAGGAGGACGTCATAGAAGAGATCACGATCCAAGAGGTCTCGTCTTCGCTTGCAAGATTACAAGTCAAGAAAGCAGCAGGCCATGATGGGATTGGTGGAGGCATCCTTCGCCAAATGCCCCCATCTGCAATACAATATATCACGGATGCCTTCAATGAAGCAATTCGAAGAGGGGAATATCCACAAACATGGAAACACGCTGAGGTGATACCGATACCAAAAGCGAGAAAGGATAAGAGGTCACCAAACTCCTATCGTCCCATCAGCCTCCTGCCGACACTATCAAAAGTGTTCGAGCATATCTACTTAAAGAGGCTTCTCAGAATTATCGATGGAGAAAGGTTGCTACCGGACGAACAGTTTGGTTTCCGGAAGCAGCATTCCACACTTCAGCAGCTGCTCCGACTCGCTGAGGAAGCATTCGCAGCCTTCGAGCGCAGAGAATACTTTGGTGCGGTTTTGCTCGATGTAAGCTGCGCTTTTGATTCAGTGTGGCACCAAGGCCTCCTCTACAAGCTTCTTGCGCACGGGGTCCCTCTCTCTCACATCAGGTTGCTAAGGAGCTATCTGGAGGGACGGACCTTCTGGGTTGTGTTGGACGGCGCGTACTCTTCAGTGAAGAACATCTCTGCAGTAGTCCCGCAAGGGTCCGTTTTGGGACCAATACTCTACAGCCTCTATACGGAGGACACTCCTAGCACAGCTCGCGTTGAGAAGGCTCTCTACGCCTACGACACAGCCATGTGTACAAAGAGCCTAAACGTCAATACCTTGCGAACAAGATTGCAACAGGCTTGCAACAAAGTTCAGCAATGGGTGACCAAGTGGCGCTTAGCCTTTAACGCGCCGAAGAGTCAAACGATCATTTTAACAAGGAGGCACGTGCCACACCTAACGCCTCTGACCCTCTTCGGGGAAGACATAAATTGGACCAGGACTGCCACCTACCTAGGAGTCAAAATAGACAGAAGGATAACGTGGAAGCCCCATGTCACAAGTGTCCGTAAAAAAGCTGCAGGGAGACTAAGAACTTTATACCCTCTCCTAAATCCCACATCAGCACTGAGACCGGACCTAAGGCATCCGACTCTATGTCGCTCTCGTCAGACCCATACTGGAGTATGCTGCGGTCGTCTGGGGCAACACTGGTGCCTCCAACCTTCAACTGCTGCAGGTAATCCAGAACAGGGCCATCAGGTATGCGTACCATCTGCCGAGAGAGACGAGGGTAGACGTCCTCCATCAGATAAGTGGACTACCATGACTTCGCCAAAGATACGAAAGGTTGGCAGCCCAGTTCTACAATGCAAGCCAGAAGTCTACCAACCCTCTGATAACAGCTCTGGGAGGTGAACCGATTTACGACAACTCTCTCAGATGGCCAAGAAAACTCCTGGACCACCAGTAAAGAAATGATCAAACCCAAACTATGAAATAAAATACCGGATATTGACAAACCCCGACAGGACACACACTCTCAGGACAACCACAAAGTAATATGGAAGGCGATGCGCACAAGCGCAAAAACTTCCCCACAATCTGGGACCTAGGTTATCCAGTTATGATGTCAAGGCAGGCAGGCGGGAAGAGGTCAGTCGGTCGGCCCTGAGTGGCCGTGACGCTGGAGGCCCGCTGGGGCAGAGTCGGTCGGCCCTGAAGGGCTGTGACGCTGGAAAACCGCTGGGGCAGAGTCGGTCGGCCATGAGTGGCCGTGACGCTGGAGGCCCGCTGTGGAGTCGGTCGGCGGCAGCGGTTTGGTTGGTTGCGCCTAGTAATTCCCTGAGTGGTCGTGACGCTGGAGGCCTGCTGGAGTAGCGAGGTCTGGTGGTTTGACCGGGCGGCCAGGAAGTGCTACATCTGGTGGATTTGTGTGTCCACCGCGACCGTTCCTCGTTCGCTTGAATCGAGGGAATTTCTCCGATACGCTCTTGTCCGAGAGCGGTGTCCTGTAGACTCGGGAGTACTGTGGCGACCGACGCTGGTGGTGACTTCGATTTGATACTTGCCATTTTGTTGCCCTTTTGGGTATTGGAGGTAGTGTGCCTGACAACTCCAACTACAAAGTGCGTCGCCTACTGCTTCTTCGTTAGTTGTGTTTGGGGAATGGACAAATTCCCCTGTCTGTGGTGTTAATCATTTACGCCCCCTTATTAGTCGGTGTGGATGGTAAGGACTTGTGCGCTGGCATGCACACACTATAGTGTGTCAAGACCTTTGGTAAGAACTTCATTCTTAAGGTTAATTTGATGGACGCTGAGGTAATCTGATTCCTCTTCGTTTCAAATGATTGCCGTAATTTGGCTCATCTGTACAAATTGTGTTTGGTATTACTTGCAGATTTGTTACATGCTGGTAAATTAGTGAGAGCCAGTCTTGTTATTTTCTGTTATTTGATATAAGTGGAATTATTTTGATTACAGGATTTATTCAAATCCTAATCTGCAAGATCAAAGTTTCTTATGTATTATATTGTATCATATTATTTGT
>JARYHS010013630.1:300969768-300986753 GCA_031002005.1 Vandiemenella viatica
ATGCCGATGACAGATGTTGCAAGGAAATAAGGATTTTTTTAAAATGACATTCGGCTACAGAGGCCATACAGCCAGCTCAACGTGATTATCGACTCTTCCAGTGTTTCAATATCTCCAGTACAATGTAGACATTAAGTATGGAAGCATGAACACTACAGGACGGACACGACATTCACATAGACACAGTACTAAACACCCATGCCTTCGGCCGAACTCGAACCGGTGATCTTCGGCACCCGGAGCTACCGAGGCCGGCAGGAATTAAGTTCTGAAACGAAAGTAGACGATCCGTGAAATAATTTTTATTTGATTTTACATTAAGTGATATTCAGTCTCATTGAATTCAATTAATGTACTGTAAATTATTATATTAAAAGTATGATACATAAATATTCCCACACTTTTCACTGATTTAGATGGTCGTCCTACTGCTTGGTATTGCAGTTTGTGTGTGTTTTTTTTAATACAAAACTTAGTTTTGTTCCCCCATTCTCTTTGTCTCTATATATTTATCATGATGTCATCGTTTTCTTCCTTTGCCGACCTCTTCTTTTCCCTCCGTTTTACAATCCCCCTCCAGAGTTTTTTTTAAGCAGGCACTCATTCCTGAGTAACATATGATAAAGGAGCTGGAATGGGATTCATTGCAAGACAGGAGGAGGATGAGGAGGGTCATGGGAGTGTACAGGGCATATACTGGCGATGAGGCATGGAAAGATATTGCAATAGGTATGAAAAATAGTGCATGGAAGGGAAAAGATGACCATGACCACAAGCTGGCACTCGATTTCAGGCACAAGGGTGTGGGAAGATTCTCTTTTTTAGGTAAGGGTGTCAGGGATTGGAATGAGTTACCAAGAGAAATGATGAATAATTTACCGAAAACTTTGAAGGAATTTAAAGATAAAATTTGTAGAGGGCAAATGTAGGTAGGTGCAGGATAGGGGGAAGATGGGTGTGTAGGGAAATTGCCACCGGAGCCTGTGCTCCATTGCAATTAAATTAAATTAAAGCCTTCTCTCTCAATAATTGTATTATGTAAAACACAAATACATTTTATAACATTACAACCAATTTTACGTCTGTTTTAAACGCTATTTTGAACTCAAAATTCTAAAAGCACATTTACTGTTTTCCTCACTCGAGTTAAACGTTTATTAAAGCATAGTTCCTGAAGCATCAAGTTATGTCCGCCAAAAAGGTTCAACAAATTAGTGAGAATGGAATATGCTTCACCTTCTAAAAGCACAATTTGAGTTTTCACATGAGATCCAAGCAAAACATCAGGGTCTGGAATATCGAATTGTTCATTGTACAGACAGCGGTAAAAATCTTAAGCTTTGAAAGTGACTCTTTCACTTTGTTTGCCATTACCTCCAATGTCAACTGATATAAATTTATGATTAGGATCCAAAACACCTTGCAGCACAAATGAATAAAACTATTTATTAAATGTTAATAAATAACGCCAATGCAACTGTTTTTTGTTTTATTTAATGCTGCACGCGTTTCGCCTCTCATCGAGGAATCATCAGCGACGAATTGCTTGCATTGGTGTTATCACATTCGTAGCTGCACATCATGCTTTTTCCCAAAGCATGTTCCCGCTAAAGCCATTTGTCTTAAATGCTGCCAGCTAGATATCTATAATAGGGTTACCAGAGTACCAGACGTCCCCGTTTGGCGGGGACAGTCCCCGTATTTAGCTCTCTGTCCCCGGACAAATTTCGTCCCCGCAATGACCCCGGATTTTTACTAATATTTAATGTAGCTATGCTTTTTAAAAACCCTGATTTGCTAATGCATTCGTTTAAAGAAATAAATAAATGAAATTTCTTCTTTCAAGTAATTTGTGTCAAAAAATAAAGTAGATGCATAAAATGAATCCAGTGTTGATGTTTGCTCAAGATGTAATGAAGTTTATTCACATTTTTCTAACAAAATGGTCCCATACGTTCAGCTTCGCAAGTTAGTACAACTGTCTTTGTGTCTTTCTGGAAGCAACACATCTGTAGGGACAGTTTTATCAACAATGAATATGATAGGGACATCACAGAGCGTCAGAATGAGTACAGAAATAGTTCAAGCTACGCTAACTATATTAACAAACTTTTCCACGATGCGCCAAGAATTTTCGGGCAGACAAGATCTTCTCAAGAAGGTTCATTCTTCTGAAAAGTACCAATGACAACAAGATAGAGGTAAAATCAGGTACCATATCTTTTAAAATACAAAATATATAACTTTTCATGTTTCTTTTAAGTTAACCCAACCTTTAATCATATAACTTGTAAAAGTGCACCGCATCGTTAGGACAAATGCCGAAAGCGTCCCAGGAGTTTTGTGAAAAGTGCTGAAGCGTCCCTGGATTCGGAGAAAAACTTCTGGTAAGCCTAGTCTATAACGATGGTGATACCAGGCATCTCGTAATTCAGTTATTCATATTATTAAAAAACGAAATATTTAACATATTTGTATTGTTAATACCTTGCATTTTTGTGTATTTACTTAATTAGTATAACTCGTCTGTTAGTAACTACCAATTTCTCTTTTGGAAATATAGGCTGACGATGCCTGTTGCACCAGGTTTTCGTTTAACAATGTAGCCGTTTATATAAAATGAAGTGAATGGTTCCAAAAGTCTTTATTGTATGCTGGGAGTAACGATTGCAATCCCGCAGTGTTTTCAATCCCGCGGGATTTGCGCCAATCCCGCGGAATCCGTGCGGGATTGGCGCAAACAGTTTTTTTTAACGCTTATATTTAAAACATAGTTACTTAAAACGTTAATAAATTAAATAATAATTAAATTAATAAATCAAGTTTAATGTTATATGATAAAAATTGATAGTTAACAATTTTTAATTGGCAAAATTATATTAAAACTTTTTAGCATGTCTTAAGTACATTTCGAGGTTTTACATTTTTGTTTTTTTAATCTAAACCAATTTTTAAATAAATAATAAAAATATTCAGTGTTAGGTCATATTATGTGCCTTATAATACATCACATGAATTTAAAAACATGGTTTGCTTAGTGGCCAAGTTACCAGAATTTTTTTTTTTAATTCTAAATAAACGTTCCATAACACCGAGAGAAGCATTCCATTTCACAAAGTGAAGTGAGTATACTCTGTAAAGTCTAGACTTGGCTCAGAACAAGATCTCATAACTTTTTGTTACTGCACAAAAATTGTTTTTGTGGGATTCATTATTATTAAGCCCCAGGATTTTTAGGTTCGAACCTATTTCGTTCCCAACCTAATATTCTCGAAATTTTAACTTCCTTTTTCGTCTTTTGTATAAACTAAGAATATTCGTAAATTTAATAGGACCTAAAATAACCTAATTTTTATGTTAGGACCTAAAATGACCTAATTCTGTTTTTTAGAACCTAAAAGCACCTTATTCGATGTACTGATCCAGTCTGACTATAATTTTGTTACTTAAATAAAAGCAAATGACCGACCGATTAGCTCAGGGGTACGGGCCGTGAGGTAGCAAGTAAATTGGACTCGGGAGACGCCATGGGTTCGAATCCCACCGTCGGCTGTTCTGAAACGCTATTCCGTGGTTTTCCTTTTCTCCTCCAGGCAAATGCCGGAACAGTGACTTATTGACAGGCTGTGGCTGCTTCCCTCGCAGAGTCCGAGGATGAAGCCGAACTTGGAGGGTAAACGGACTACGTTTACGTGTAAACCAAATGGATATATTTAAAATTGGAATAACTGTTCACCACAATATTAAGTGATGTGTTTTAACCTCGTTGTTGACGGTAAAGGCTGTAACAATGCAGTGTGGCAACTTCACATTATTACAAAGGTTTACATTCAGTAGAAACAACTCGACAAAGCAAGTGTTTAAACATAGCATGTTAAACGTTAACAATCTCAGGAACACAAACACTTTCTGAGAAATTAAGAGTTGTTCAGTGGTGACACGGGAATTAAAACATTGTGTAGGCCTACATACTTTTAGTTTCTTCTTTAAAATCAATCATGCCTAAACAGAAATTCTCAAGGTCTCCTGCGAGAGTGGATTGGTACGGATAATAACTTTTCTACAGATGGGAAAATTATATATTGTCAAGCATGTGTAAAACCAGTAAGTTTAATTTGTTTTATACACGTATATCTTTTATAATTAAAAAAATAGATTTGATTTGTCTGAAAAAATTCGGGAACAGCACCTGTAGTTAATGAGATAATTTCTTCAGTGAAGAAAATATTCCTGAAAGCGCCAAGTCGAGTAGTTACTTTCAGGGAAAAGCTTCCATCAAAACCCCTCCCTCCCGAGCCAGTAGTAGTGTTGGAAAAAAACGGTTTTTTTTCTGGCTTGAAAAAAAAACATGAAAAAAACTTTGAAAAAAAATGTTTTTTTTTCTGGAACACGTTTTTTTTTCACAACTACTAAATCTCAAATTTGTAAGGCAGTTATCGTTTAAAATGACTGTTTTAGAGTTTATTCTAAGTACTTATCTTAGTTTAAAATCTACTATTTTTTCTGGTTCAGTAGGAAAAAAAAATTACGAAAATATTGGCAAAATTGACTGAAATTTTCTTTATGAACGGGGATTTCCCGAAGAGACTAGGTTGCGCGAGAAGGAATCCCCATTCCCCATTGTTTGGATTGATACTTGCTATTTGAAATAGTGCTGCCAGCCCTACAAAATTACCTACAGATATTTTTAAAAAAATTAGGAATTTAAAATTTATCCACGGTTTTTTGCCTTATTGGGCTTTCCTTATATTCGTATACTTGTTAACTCTCAGAGTATAGTGGTACTGACTCATTAAATTGTCAGTAAGGGAGCGTGCATAAACCACATAGCTCCATTTTGGCCTCCTGTGAACCCCCACGTAGCCCTACGTGGCTTTTGCCTCCCCCCCCTCCCCCCCCTCTCACGAAGCACGTAGCTTTCTTCCGTTTTGATTCCAGAAGACATTTTGTACTGTTTTCTCTTGTAAATTACATACGGATATAATTAACTGAGGGAAATAAATACTCACATGCTGTTGTGAGTTCAGTTCCTCATTTTAACTGTGAAAAATGTTACGAAAGGAAAGTTACGTGGCCTGGCTCGGAACCCCCCCCCCTCTCCCCACGTAGCCCAGCGTAGCCTTCCAGCTAACCCCTCCTCCCTCTGGACCGAGCCACGTAGTTTGTGCACGGTCCCTAATTATGAATCGTTTCCTTGCAACCGTTGGTGTAAACAAACGATTGAAAAGAAGTAAAGCTCCTATTTTGTATGATAATAGATTTAAATTCGAAACTTAAAAGACCGTAATACAGAACTATCGCACAGTCTTTATGCACAGTGTGTACTTTGCTCACAATTTAAAATTGCAATCTCAAAATCTTTTGCGTACAATACAAGAACAACCAGTAAAAGAAAATTTAACTATTTCTGAAGTTATGGATCTAGAGGAGACAGAAGAAGAGACAGAAAATTCCGACACCGACCGAACTAGTGTTGGTAGTGCTGATACTAGTGAATGTGGTACTGACATAGAGGATGAATAAAATTATGTTACCTATATACGTAGATACACTTATGAATCATTATGTGAGACATTATATGATTCAGTAAGACTTAAAACACACTTGTAAAATGGAAGTTCCTTAAATAAAACTATAATTTATCAAATATATTGTTTTCTGAAGAAAAAAAAATTAGAAAAAAAACACGGGTGCTAGGTTATTTTTTCATGTTTTTTTTCACAAAGCTGAAAAAAAAATTTTTTTTCAGTTTGCAACACTAGCCAGTAGTGACACGAAGGAGGACCTGGCTCTCAGCCGCAATATATTAAGCAGAAAACAAGAAAGCGTCATGGAGGTCATCGAATCATTAGATGAAAGCGAAGCTATTGCTATAGTAAATGCAAAGAAAGTGTTGCACTCAGTACCAACTGTACAGGAGTTGACATATCTAAAAGCAAATTTTTACCACCTAGAATTTCAATCAAGAAGTTGGAAGGAGGCACTCTACCGTTGACGGAAGCACTTCAAATCATCCAAGAAGGGCAAAAGTGGCTCCTGGACCAGTTGGGGTGTCTATAGCTAAGAAGCAGGAGTTGTTTTAGCCCGCAGTCCAGATTTCAAGAGGATGGAACACATAGGGCGTGTCCTCTCTGGACTGAAGGAACAAGAAATTTTGCCTTGGAATCTTAAGGAAATCGCTGATATGAAGTTCGTCCCTCTTACCTCATTTGATGTAGAGCGTAGTTTTTCCGCATTCAAAAGAATTTTAACGGAAGAGAGAGGAGAGTTGCTCCTGAAAATCTGTTAAAATATTTCATTGTTCAGTGTAATATTAGAAGTTTTAAAGTAGTTGTTTACCATACACAATAAAGACGAAATGTTTTGAACATAATAGTGGTTTATTTCGCATGTTTTAATGTGATCGAGCATTGTCATGTTAGAAGTTTTTAAGGAGTGCTTGACATTGTACTATAAAGTCACAATGGTATTAACACTATGGCAGTATATAAAGCGTGTTTTAAATTTTATTTCACTTAAAAACGTGTAAGTTCCTAAATCAGAATTTTAAAAACCTATAAAAGCCTAAAACGTGAGTTGAATAAACCTAAATTTGTTTTTTTAGAACCTAAAAATCCGGGGCTTAATTATTATATCTCCTGATTCCTTGATTTATCTTACAGTTGATTCAATGTTATTAAAGGAAACTACTCACCAACACTTAAACTGTCAAGTATTTCAATTTTACATATGTGGTGTAACGACGTTTTAAGAGTGGAAATTATTATTTTAGTAAGAAAGGAGACTTTCTCGGCGAATGATTGCACTGAAGATTTCATAGGTTGTATCTCCGGATTTCATTGTAAAAACACGAGATTTCACACGTGAGGGAGACGGCGGAGGCAGCCGTCGAAGTATGGTGTTCCTACAACACAATTCATCGATACACCAGTGAAAACTTCATTATAACTTTTTTTGCATTTAGTCGAAATAATAACAAGGAGAAGAGGTATTAATCTATAGCCGGAGCGGCACATGTAAACAGGCGGATTTCGTCAAAGAAACGCATTGAGGCAGTGGCCAAAACAGCAATAAGTCAAAGGATATACAATTGCCTTTTGATAGCTGCTAAATAAATAAGTATGCGATTAAAATTACTATAACATTAGTTTCCTATCAACGAATAATCAAATTTTCAGCCGCAAAAAAGGAAATTGTCACAATAACTTTATCTGCAAATACAGAAAATGTGAATAATGAAACCGTGATAAAAAGCTGTAACTTTGTAGTTCACATAACGTTTGCAACACATAAAAAATAATTATATAGTTACAAAACCGTACTAAATACGCAACATAACTCAAATTACAGAAATGTGTACTCGAAAATGAATACGTAAAAGTGTATCTATTTACTTACGAATGACGAAGGTTGCAAAAACAAACGTTTGTTCACACGCGCCAAATGCCAACTGGAAGGGTAGAGGCAAACAGTGCAAAACATCCGATAGAGACCGAGTGGGGCAGCGAGTCACGCACTGACACGCGTTTTATCCGGATTTTGCGGATTGCGGATCCGCTTAATTTTGTGCGGGATCCACCAGACTGTCTAATGATGCGGGATCCCGCTTTGTTGGATTGCAATCCCTAGCTGGGAGTCAGGGAAGTTATTTGTTCACATTTTTTCAGCTCATTAAACAAACGATGATATTCACCGCAACTTTCCCTAAACAATTTATTGGATGAATACCATGTCTTTTCTTTCTTAATTTTTAGAAAGTGTTATTCCTGAAAAGGAAATCCTCGTTTGATGTGTTTGACATCTTACTGACAACTGGTAGCTTTACCTGCTTTCTAAGTGTTTGCAACCTGCGCGAACCGGCGTCGGCTCATGCAGGCGAAAAAGTGTCGGCAGCAGGTATGCAGGCTACCTGCGTCCTTTGTGTCCGTACCCTTTGTCTTGACTATTATCGTGTTGGTTGAAGAAATTTGCATTTGTAGTTATTAATATCTTTGGCTTCACACACATGTGTGAACAAACGTTTTCCAACATGGACTTTATTAAAAATAAATTCGGAAAGCAAATAACCCAAGAGAACTTGGATTTATGTTTGAAATTAAAAAAGACAAGCTATGCACCTGATATTACAAAACTTGCCAAGGAAAAACAAGAACATTGTTCTTATTAATTGGAAATACGTAAATTATTTACGACGAGTGTAACCACAGACACTCGTCACTCGATGCCCCGCGCAAATCTCCCCTCCACCCCGGCACAGCACGGAACAGGGCCGGCGAATAATGTGGGTATGGTGGGTAGCATTACCCACCCAGGAAATTCCGGGTGGGTAAAATACCCACCCGGAATTTGAGAGCGACTGAGGGTGCATAAAGGAAAGTAATAAGAGATAGAATGAATGAGAGACCAGACCAGCTAAGCATATTAGTTTCATTATTCAAAAAGCGTGTAAGATAATGTATCTACAACAACGCCATGAGAGAAGCGCAAAATTCCTTTGATGTTTCAACAGAGATAGCCAACCAAGCTATAGCCTACTGAGATCGATCGACGGCAAACAGTCGTTCTGCGCAAAAACAAGAATGCTACGGTAAAATGTCGTACATCCAAAACCGTCATGCATAAAGTGGCCTTAGTGTATTTCGAACCCGCTTCCGTGTATATTATCGACAAAAAGTTCATAAGGATAAATTCGTAGACATGCTGTAAAGGAGAAACGAATCAAGTGCAAATAATGTTAGAAGACAGCAGAATGTGGGGGATACATTTGCACCGCCCTTAGACGTAGATCCACTGGAACTTTAAAAGATGGCCTTGTTCAATCAGCTGACAGTCATATGTTTGTTCTTCACCATATACACAAGTATATAGGTAACGAAACGGAAGTTATATTATGGAAGCGGAAACAGAAGCAGAAGTTATATGAAAATGTATAAACATGTCAGTTGGTGTCCGCTCTTAATTTACTTCCTAGTTACTTCTATTTAATGTATTTAATATATATTATATATTTAATATATTTTAATAATCAAATCAATCAGGCAGTAGCTGACTTTAAAGTAAATAATAATAATAGTTTTCTAATTACTTTGGCTAATATTCGAAAGTTAAAAATGGAAAATTAAATTTTAAAAACAAAAGCTTAGAAGCCTTTTCTTGTGTTATTTTGCTTCTTTATTCACCATAAATTAAGGCTGCTTCCTGAATATTTTCTCGCTAGCAACACTAATAGGCGGAAATGACAACATGGAAAATTTGTGTGTTCATTAACCGGTTACAAAGAGCCTTGAGCTTTATTTGTGCATTGTAAAGCCCATAATCTCAATCTTGCTGTACGAGATGGAATTGAGAGAGTTATAACAGGAAGAAAATTCATAGGAAATACAAAAGATTTGGCAAACTTCTTGCGAGACTCGCCGAAACGACTTGGACAGTTTAAATAACTGCAAAACGTAGTATAAAAAGGAACTAATGATGATTTGCCTTTTTTGCAGCCTCTTGTCCAACAATATTATAAGTTAAATCCAATCTTTTTAAATTATGGTTTCATATTTGTAAGCATATTTATGCATCTCTTAAATCAGTAAGAGAAAATTATCAGCAACGAATACAATTTTTATACGATTATTCTGCAGCAGAGAAGTAGATAGCACTGTCGCTGCTAAGGCTTCTGGATTTTACTCCTACATGGAATCTTTTAAGTATATTATTTTCTATTTAACGATGACAATAGAAAGTTTTAATAGCTTCGAAATTTTTAATGCAGTTCTACAGAAATAGAACCTATATGTTATTGGATCGTGTGAGAAGATAGAAGCAATCTTCGACGTTTTTTTCTGTGTTCGAGATGTAAAATTCGAAACAATTTGGCGGAAAAGTTTACTAACTTTGAAAGTGACGAGCCACAACTCCCACAGCATCGTAAAATTCCTATCGCCTCGATCAAGGTAGAAACGAAAATCTCCGATTCGAAACACCTCAAGATTTTTTTCGTGAATCTTATATTGAAGTTTATGATCAAGTACTCTTGTCGTTAACGAGTCGATTCCACAACGATTCCTTCCACTTCTTAAAATCGTTAAAATGATTCCCTTTGGGACAACCCGCAAATATTGAAAGAATTGTAAATATCTATAACCATGATTTTTACCAAGAAAAATTTCTGAGTGATAGAGACATGTTTTTTCAACCTTTGAAAAGGCAAGATGAGAAAGTAAAAAAATATGAGAGGGGTTGTAGAATTTTTATAAAAGTACAAACAGAATAGAAGACTCATACCTCGTTCCGCTACTCGTCACGATTACTGAGTCGTCCTGTTCGAATGAACGAAGTTTTCGTCTTACACCTACTCAAGACTTACCAAGATTGACAATGTTTCAAGACAGACTCAATAATTGGAATATTACATGTATACGGTAATCTGACAGACGAACAAGATTTGGAAAAATGATTGAATTGGTTCATTTCCAAACAAGCAAAGCGCAGTACAATTTTTGCATTGTGCAATTAATACTGAATAGTAAATTAATTTTTTTGTATAAAACTAATTTTATTTTGACTAGATCATATTATAAGTCTTTAAAATTCATCTTTTAGTTTTTATTCAAATGAATTTCTCTTATAAATTTGTTTGTATAATTATCATTGTTATTACTTTAGATAAGATAAAAAAAATTTTCATGGGAATCTCCCCCTCCCACATTCCTCCCACCTCACTAACTTCCTGACTACCCACCCGGGCAGAACACGAAACGTCGCCCCTGGCACGGAAGATGGAAGAAAGTATGCATATCTGCACATACTGTGACAAGGTTTTCACCTCAAATTCGAATTTGTTAAGACACTGTCGTGAAGTCCATCTAGTTCAGACTGAAAGTAGAGAGAAAGTGCTTGTGTGTGAGAAATGTGGTAAAGGAGTTGCTAGCCAGTCAAGCCTTCATCGCCACCAGAGAGAGGTACACAGAAACCCACAATCAACATGTAACCAGTAAGTTTGCAACACATTTATTCTACATAGAACTAGGTTCATCCTTAAAATACGTGACTCGAAGGCCCGAAATAACTAACATGTTAACCTTAGCTGGCAATAACGAGATTAGAATTTGAATAGAAATAAATTCGAACTTAATTAGAACGAGAGAAATCACTTGATATGGCGAGCGTAAAATTCGGATTATTTTTAAATTAGAATTGCAGTACAAGAGTGATGCACATATGTTTACCTTTATTTATTTAAAATGTTGAATTACATTAAAAGTGTGACCACATATGCAGGAACCTTCATATGTTTGCTTTTACTTATTTAAATCGGTGAATTGCAGTAAGAGTGCGATTCACATATGCAGGAACGTTTATATGTTTGCCTTTACTTATTTAAAGCGCTGGATTGCATTAAAAGTGTGACCCACGTATACATACGTTTGCCTTTATTTAATTAAAGTGCTGAATTGCAGTAAAGCGTGACTAACATACAGAGGCGCCGGCTTTTAAAAAACCTCGTGGCTGCTCTTTCTTTCTTTCTTTTTTTAAGTCTCTGACAAAATGTGTGAAATGTGAACTAATTTTGGCGACACCTTCACTACTGATCTGACAGGGAGTAATGGAAATATTTAAAGTTAAAAAAAAATGGCAAACACCAAGTCGCGGGAACCAGCTAGTCTAGCACTATCGCGAAAATATTTAAATCCGTCCACTAGATTTCAACAGACAGGCAGAGTTGGACAAAGATTATTCATTTTCTAAATTTATTCCATTCCAAAAAACTTACTAAATTTTTTAAAATTGTTTCAGCCTTTTTGGCGTAATTGCATAACAAACTTCTAGATTTTCAATGTTTTGATATCAGTGAATAGATAACTAAGGATTTTTGTACTGCTAGAAGAATTCAAAATTTTATTATTGAATTTGATTTCTGTCTGCTATCGGGAACGCTGTGGCGGGTACAGCCAGTAATTATTGTAGGGATATGAGCGGAAAAAAGGGTACAAAACGCTGGGTTGAACAATAATGAATGGATATCTATCAGCATACAAAACATAAAAATGACACCATTATACAATTGTTAACAATGTGTAACACTTTTTTTAACAGGAGAAATTTTACTACGAATTGTAAGACCAAGAAATCAACATTAATATACTTTTTTTAAAAAAGGAAAATTTTATATTCAATATAATGATATAATTTGTTTCAAATTCAAACGTGTATTTCGAGCAATAGCTCCATTTATAAATTTCAGCGATTTCTCGAAGGTCCACATTATCCGCTATTTCTCCGTTTACCTGCACTACCATGTGATCATCAGTATTTGCTGGGTCTTCGTAATCCTTAAATAAGTTTTTATTCTTCGTAATACTGCTAGCTCGGGAATATCCCGTGATCGCGGCTTCAAAAGTCGAATGTAATTTGAATGTTCTCCTTGTGGCTCCTTTTGGCTAGACCTCAGGTTATTAAAGAACGAAGAATTGAAATGATTTTTACGAAAGTGGTTCTAGCTGTTTTTATACCTTTAAGTTTACTTTTTTATAATATGCCGTGTACATTGACTCACGTTTTAAACGGTGAACGTGACTTTTTAAACGTTTCTAAAGCTTTTTCGTGGTGGAAAGCACTTTGAGTGAATGCCTTAATAGACTTATCATCTCTTGATTTTTTCGACACGGAAACGCTACTAGACATGCTTACTTTACAGATTTGGCCAAACACTTTATCTTTATTTCCATCATGTAATAACCGTCGAAAACTTGTCTGCTACTTACGTTGATAATTGCGCCTTTCCTTCTCTTCAATTGAATTTTCAGAAATAACATTTTTCTGGTTAGATTTGTTAAACAGTACTAACGTGAAAAGAGCTAGTAGTAGAGAATTCTCCAGGATTTTGGTAATTTACGATCTCGAAAGACGAATTCACTGGTCGAAACTAAAATTTCCGAAATAAACATGATAACATAAATGCACTGCTTTATTTTGCAGTTCGACTGACAACGAGGGGTTTGCTTGACTTGGATTGTGGCCGTGCTCTTCACAAATCACATCTACACTTACTGCACACTAGATGGTTTTAATTATGGTTTAACGTAGTTTTAACTTCTCTTCGGGCATGACGCGCGTTCGTGCACGCTCGCATGGTAAGGGAGCGTGCATAAACTACGTGGCTCGGTCTAGGGGGATGGGGGATGAGGAATTGGCTAGAAGGTTACGCTGCGCTACGTGGGGGGAGGAGGGGTTCCGAGCCAGGCCACGTAGCTTTCCATTCATATTACGACACAGTTAAATAAGGTACAGAACACACAACGGCATGTGAATATTATTTCCGTAATTTAATTACCTCCGTATGTAATTTACAATAGTCTGACAACAGAAAACAGAACAAAATTTCTTCTGGAATCAAAAGGGAATAAAACTACATGCTACGTGGGGGGCTAAATCCACGTAGGGCTACGTGGGGGGGGGGGGGATTTACAGGAGGCCAAAATGGAGTTACGTGGTAGCGCGATCTCGTTCAGATGTTTTGCCTTGCAAGCAGCTGTAAGATAGGTAATACAGTTATCGCTCAAAGCCGATTAGTGGTTAGTTGATGTCTATGTTCTGGGTGCTCGGCACCCACTATTGACATCTCGTGGGTGCAAGAGCCCTCGAGCACCCACAGAGTCGGCGCCCTGCTCACTATGCAGGAACCTTTATAGGTTTGCGTTTATCTTATATATAAAATTCTCGTGTCACAATTTTCGTTCCCATACTCCTCCGAAACGGCTTGACCGATTCTCATGAAATTTTGTGAGCATATTGAGTAGGTCTGAGAATCGGCCAACATCTATTTTTCATCCCCCTAAATGTTAAGGGTAGTCCACCCCTAATTTTTTTTTATTTTTTACACAAAATTTTTATTTTTATTTTTGTATGATACAACATACAAAAATACATACAATCCTAAATTTTCACCCTTCTAAGATCAACCCTTATTTTTTAATAGCCATTTTAGTAATTCTTTTTGGATGCACCGGGTGGAACTGGCAAAACATTCGTTATTTCGCTAATTCTTGCTGAAATACGATAAAATAATGGCATCGCATTGGCCTGTTGCATCATCGGGCATTGCAGCAACTTTATTGGATGGAGGCAGAGCAGCTCATTCAGTATTTAAGCTGCCACTAAATATTCAGAATAACCCTGACGCAGTATGCAACATTAAGAAACAATCGTCCATGGCCACCGTGCTGAAACGGTGTAAAAACATTCGCTTGAGGCGTTGAACCAGGACATTGAAGATATTAAAAACAACGACAAACTATTTGGCGGAACTCTGTTGGTCCTTTCAGGTGATTTCAGACAAACACTTCAGTCATTCCACGTTCAACATACGCTGATGAGATCAACGCTTGCTTAAAATCATCTCCATTGTGGCGTAATGTTGAAAAATTACAGCTAAAAGTAAATATGCGCGTTCAAATGCTTCAAGATCCATCCGCTGAAACATTTTCAAAACAACTCTTAGATATCGGTGATGGAAAAGTTGCTATAGATGAAAGTG
Source organism: Vandiemenella viatica (assembly GCA_031002005.1). Taxonomy (NCBI): domain Eukaryota; kingdom Metazoa; phylum Arthropoda; class Insecta; order Orthoptera; family Morabidae; genus Vandiemenella; species Vandiemenella viatica. Next base: position 300,984,296 of record JARYHS010013630.1, read on the forward strand.
GATTAAGTAAAATTACCCACCGATTTCTGCACAATCGCTGATTCGCAAGATATCTCATTGAACAAATATTTCCCGATGTACACACACAGTACATAAATCATGAGTGGCTTGGCAGAAAGAGCAATTTTTAGCGGCAAAAAAATGTAGACGTTTTGTTATTTTTATATTCCCTCATCGTTCACAGCGCTCCATGCCTATTTCACGCATATACCACATGCTTACATACATACAATATACACATTCTTACATACATACATACTTACAATAAGTAAGCTATTTTTGTCTACACTAGAAATTACTTGAAAGTTATTTATATGGCAAAACAACGTTTGCCGGGTCAGCTAGTCTTCTTATATATAAAAATCAATGTTTGTTTGTTCGTCTTCTATGCATTCCTATACCATTATCAGATTGCAATGAAACTCTGTAGAGTTTTCGAGTGTGCGTCTGCGAAGGTTCCTGTGAAAAAAAATTCCAAAAAGTCACCCACTATTCCCCATAACACCCCATAATTTAGGCAATACCACATTTTTTATCCGATTTAGACAGGAATTTGTACACTTATACTTTAAAACAAACATAAAAATACTGCCTACACACGGTTTCCGAATATTAATCCCCTCGCCCCCTTTCCACCTCCATAATTTAGGCAATACCACATTTTTTATCCGACTTAGATAGGAATTTGTACACTTATACTTTAAAACAAACAGAAAAATACTGCCTACGTATGGTTTCCGAATATTCATCCCCTCTCCCCCTTTCCACCACCCTTACGTTTTCACCCCATAATTTAGGCAAACCACATTTTTTATCCGATTTAGATAGGAATTTGTACACTTATACTTTAAAACAAACAGAAAAATACTGCCTACGTATGGTTTCCGAATATTCATCCCCTCTCCCCCTTACCACCCCCATTACGTGTTCACCCCATAATTTAGGCAAACCACATTTTTATCCAATTTAGATTAGAATTTGTACACTTATACTTTAAACAAGTATTAATTTCACAAAAACCCAATCCCTCTCCTCCCTTTCCACCACCTTAATTACCCCCTCTTCCCCATAACACCCCATAATTTAAACAAACCCGCAAACCGTTCGTCCGATTACGGCGAAGCTATGGTGAATTGTCGAGGGGATGGCGAAAATGGTTCCTGTCAAAAAAATTAAAAAACCCACCCCTCCTCCCCATAATTTAGACAAAACCACATATTTCATCAGATTTCAATGGGAATTTGCACACTTATACTTTGAAACAAACAGAAAAATACTGTCTGCATATGTTTTCCAAAGCGCATCCCCTCTCACCCTTTCCAACTGAAAATGAATGAAACAGCAGTTTAAAATTTATATGTAAATATTTTTTCATTTAATCTATGTGCCTACTCAAGTCCAGCAATAGTGAAGCATTGCCGGGTAAGCTAGTTTATTTAAAATGTTGAACAGTAAAAGTGTGACCCACATATACGGGAACCTTTATTCGTTTGCCTTTACTTATTTTAAGATCTGAATTGAAGACGTATGACGTAGGGTCTTCCATCTTGATGGAAAAAGTCAACATAGGTTCGCCGACTAGATGAGTCACGTATTCTAATGATCTGCCTAGAACTAAAAATCAATCGATAAGTATTTCTGCAACATCCTTAACTTTTTTCTCAGATGCACTGGAACCTTCTGTAATCAAAAGGAGCTCTACAAACACGAGCGATCTCTGCATGAAAGTGACAAGGAATGTACCCAGCCTTCCAAAAAGCGGAATGTGTTATGTTCCATCTGCTCAGAATCTTTTAGCAACAACTCAACACTATATCGCCACATAAGAGAAGAAGCATAACAATGCACCCAAAATTGACATTGATACAGAACATTTTGCATGTCCACTCTGTGAGACACTTCATGCATCATTTGAATTGCTCGACAAACATCTTGAGAATGTGCACAGTATGGCATTGGATCATCGTGAACCTAAGTTCTTCGAATCTATGACAGGTAGATGTATGGCAGTTCAAATGATACTCACAAATTGTAGCCTTCAGTATTATTAAAGCTTAAAATAACATGGAAACGCTATTTTCTTTTTTAGATTTTGAACATTGGAAGAGAGAGGTGGAAGGAAGCCAGCCTTCATTTTTTTACAAACGGAATAGTAAAAAAACCACTACTTATTATAGATGCAATCGATCTGGGAAGAGCAGAAGACACAACAATAAGAAAAGATTGCATTGGACACATTCCCAAAAAACTTGTAAAGCTTGCCCAGCAAGAATGGTCCTCAGAAAAATGGAAAAAGGATATGTGGTTGAGTTCCAAGCACTCCATGTGGGACACGAGCTGTCAGTGAAGTACTTGCACCTTACTAAGGAGGAAAGGACTGAACTAGCGGGCAAGCTGGAACAAAAGAAAAATATGGATTTGATAATTGATGAAATATTTGACAATATTGAAAATTTAT